>OX328012.1:1921210-2048191 GCA_946811545.1 Netelia fuscicornis | reverse complement strand
TTTGGCACCGAGTGTCTCCACCGGCGTAAATATTTGTCTTGTTCTTTCACATTTTTCGACTCTCTCGCTCTCCCTTTCTTTTTTTTGCCTTCTTTGCTTCGAGGAAAAATGTATCTCAACGCCGAGGCTGGTGTGCGAGGGACGCAGATGCACTCTTAAAATCGCTGAGGGCGAACTCGAGAGCGAACGGAATATAGATTTTTACTTTCCTTTTTTTTCTGCTATTTCTTTTTTCGCTAACTGTTTCTCCGTATCTTTCGATATGTTTCGTAGACCGCTTTTGTCCCGTTTCTTTTATATTTTATTTGTCATCCTGGGGGAAATGCGAGGACGTACACGAGGGAATTGAATAAAAACGCACGATACGACGATATAAAAAAAAAGAAATAAAGGAACGTTTAGCTGCGAGGATTGTTAAAGGTTGGACGTTCTGTCGTACGAGAACCATCGCCTCACGACTCTCGAGATTCGAAGCGAAAATAGCCGGTAAAATTGTTGTTATTCGAGAAGGGATGATCGCTTTTAACCGCACGATGTTATAACGCTTTATGATCTGGCTTGTTGACGAAAATATCCTCGTAAGATAAAAAAAAAGAAAAGAAAAAAGCTGGAGAAGTGGAAGGGCGGAGGTACAGCGAAAAATATAGGAAAATACGCTATAACTATATATATATATCGCATGGCCCGGGTGTCTTTCGAATGCCATAACGATCTCTGGCGCCGAAAATCTATATCGCGCGAAGAAGTTTTTCTCTCCACCCTCGACACGTAACACACGCGACGAGAACGACGGCGCAAACAACCGAAACGCCGGAAAGTATAGTTTACAACTTGGCAATCGCGAGATTCTCGGTCACACTTAGGAGGAAGGGGTTGCACGAGCCACCCCCTCCCCCATGCAATCCTTGCATCGTAGCGACCACAAAATCGCGACAATAAAAGTTTCTCTTAAAAAAAAACCTAAAACTGCACACGATGAATTATCCGTCGCGAGAAAAACAAGGAAAAACGTCTAGAATCGTGAGTGAAGAAGTTCACAAAAAAAAAACGATGAAAATATTCTCAAACGTGGGAGAATTGAAAAAACAGAAATTAAATGAAAACCGTAAAGAAGGAAAATTTCACATTTTATAGAAAGAAATTAGATATTTTTCGCTACTTTTCTGCACCCAAGGCAATATCGCATCAGTGAGAAAATGCGGTTGCACACTTTTAGAAGTGAGTTAAAACAAACGTCTCAGAAAATTGCATTAATTCATCCCTCTCTCTCTCTCTTTTTCCTCTTTGCGATGCTTCTATACGTATAAATATATAAACCCATCGTACGAATACTCGTGGAAAATGCAAACGAGCTTTTGTTTTCCTTTTCGCGTTTCGCTCATCTACGCTTTTTGCGCCGGTGTGTAATTTGCACACTGCATCTTCGCGTTCTCACGCGGTTATATTCAACACATTTGTCTCGCGGTGCATGAGCAACGATGCACTTGTATGCGTGTACCACTGGCAAAAACGTCGAGTACACGCATACACGAGAGACGTCATATCTTTCTCTCTCTTTCTCTCTGATACGGTACATACACATACAAAGAAGGAGAAGTGTATGAGACGAGACGAGTTTGCTCGCGCTCGACGGCGCTTCCCCGAGTTCGTAAATTTATGGTCCGCTTGTGGCATCGGCGTTACGGCCCGTCCGCGTTTTCCGCGAGGCAGACTCGACGCGGAAGAGCTTTTCCTGCCCGTTCCCTCGGAGAAAGGGAAAATAGGACGCGGAGAAAGATGCGCCCGAGAAGCCGAGGAGAGTGGCTCGTGAGCTTTCTCCGAGCAATTTCGTTTACTTCGAAACATTCGCTTTAATGACTCAGTCTCTCTCTCTCTCTCTCTCTCTCTCTCTTTCTGTTTCTCTCGCTCACGACCTCTCTTCTTCACGTGTGTGATATTTGCTCCGTGCGAGACTCGACGCAATAATAAGTGTCTTTCCCGTACCACGGACAACTCGGTACCTACCCTGGCGCTTCCATCGCGATGTAACGTTCCGTCTCTCCCACGAGAAACGAACAACAACGATATTTCACGCAAAAAGAACGATTCTCGTTCCGAGAGCGTCGCGTTACCAGACTTTTACATTCGCGTAAAGCTCTTACGGTGTATTCAACGCCGCGGGGACTCGCGATTTTTGTTTCCGGGGGATGAAAAAAAAGGCGAGGAAAAATTGAGCGACGATTTTTGGAAAATTTATCATTCGAGTTGGGCCAAAACTGACTGTTTCGAATGATGAATAATGGCCAATATATCCTTTATATATATAAAAAAATGTCTAAATAACTGGAGAAAAGTGCACGCACGAATAAATATTTTTCGTTATTCGACCCCCTCCCCCACCCCTCGCCTCATCGCCACCCCCGCACTATCGCTCGCCGCGCGAATAATATTCAAACAAAGCCGAATTTGTCGACGCTGTTGTTTTACCCTGTGAAAAAGAAGAAACGAAAAAAAAAAACGAGAATCGAAACAAAAAAATTTTACGAAAAGTAAAAAAAAAAGAATAAAAAATAAAAAAAAAATCGAAGTGGTACGAGTAACCTCGAAGAGAACGAGAAGCGCAAGCGCGATCGGTCTCGGTAATAAAACATTTTTTTCCAACGGGAATAAAATACAAAGGGGTGGTTGGCTTCGAACAGGAGCGAGGGGGAGGATTGCCGAGGTATTGGAGAGACAGCGCCAAGCGAGAGGGAAAACGTGAACAGTCGTCCCGACCAGTGGAACGAACGAAGCGGAATGTCCGGTGATGAATTATTGTTGAAAAACAGTGGCCTGGGAGAGAGAGGGAGAGTGAGATCGGAAAAGAGGGTGGAAGAGGGTGGAGGGGGAGGGTGGGGGAAAAGAGACCGGTCCGCCTCTGGTGCGCTGCGCAAATTGTACCGAATGCATTGTTTACCGGTGGCCGTACAATACATTCCCCCACCCCGTACGTCACACTGGCAGCGATAGCTCTCCCGACAGGTGTACACTCCACTCGAAGAGGGGGAGGGGGGGGGAGGACAAAGATAGAGATTCGTTTCGTTTTTTTTCTTTTTGCATTTTGTTGTTTAAAATTTTTATTTCGATGTTTCAAGCTAACGGGAATACTTTATAGCGTAGATTTTTTGCTCCGGTACACGTGCGAGCTCTCGCGTGGTGTTTTTTTTCTCTTTTTTAGTTTGTTTTTCATTTGAATTTTTTATCGTGCCAGAACGAGGCGTTCGGCCACCAGGGTGATGGCGCGTTAGTCGATTATATAGACCGACGAGAGTGATAACGAGACCGCGAACTTTACTTCCCCCTGGTTTTTGTTTCAGAGTTTGAATTTCGCGCCATTGGTTTATAAACGCGCGTGTCCCTTATTTTTCATTGATTATTTAGAACGATGTGATAAAATCATGTTTTATGGTTTTTTTTTCTTTTTTTTTTTACTGAGAGTCGATGAAATTGTTGGATTATTAATGGGGATTATGGTATCGAAAATAATAATGGCTAGGTCGTAGGAGAGCGCATGCGCACTTTGTCATTGCCTCGAGGTCGCGCCTGCAGCGCTTTTGTTTCATTGCTGACGTAATTATGGTGGATTCATCCCCGAGGGATGAAGAGGTCTAGTCCCCCACGAGCCCGTGGGGGAAACGGGAAAATAGATGAGAACCGCTAGACACCGAGAGCACGCGCGCTCTTTTTTTACCTTATCTCTATTATATATATATATATATTCTTCGATTTTCCCGTATCCCTCGTTTCCCTGACGACGACCGTATCGACGAGCCTCCACCTCCGGGGCATCTGGACCGTTTCACCGATAAATTCGAGTCGTAAGCACACGTAATTGTTCGTTCCGCGAGATGTTTGTCTCTTCTTTGTTTGTTTGCCTTTTGACTCGCAAATTTGAAGAAATCACGAATCTCGCAGACATGATTTATAGAAAATTATCGATGAGTCGATTAATTTGCCAACTCGTTTTCGAATCAAAGAGACGTTCACGTTTTTGGAGGTGACGAAGGTCAAAAACACAATCCTACTTCCGGAATTAGGGAATTGCCCAAGGGTGGATTTTCTTTTCTTTTTCATCAAAAAGTACTTCGTAGGGCGCCGTACGAAATCAGAAATTTCCCATAGGACACAAATACGATATTTTCGTTCCTGATTTTTCCCATTTCCGGATCAAAGTTTGAAAAAAAAACTAAAAAAATTCTTTTTTTCTGCATTTTTGTTGCTACCTACTTATTTATACATTATCAAGGAATAAGTAAGAGGCAGAATTATGCATAGATGAGAATTCAAATTTCCTAACGAACAAGGAGGTGATGAAGGTCAAACGCAAAATTCCACTTCCGGTCCTGGGGAATTGCCCAAGGGTAGATTTTCTTTTCTTTTTCATCAAAAAGTACTTCGTAGGGCGCCGTACGAAATCAGAAATTTCCCATAGGACACAAATACGATATTTTCGTTCCTGATTTTTCCCATTTCCGGATCGAATTTGAAAAAAAAACTAAAAAAATGAATTTTTTCTGCTTTTTTTTGGTATCTACGTATTTATATATTATCAAGGGATAAGTAAGAGGTAGAATTATGCATATATGAGAATACAAGTTTCCTAATGAACAAGGAGGTGACGAAGGTCAAACGCAAAATCCCATTTCCGGTACTCAGGAATCGCACAAGGGTGGATTTTCTTTTCTTTTTCATCAAAAAGTACTTCGTAGGGTGCCGTACGAAATCAGAAATTTCCCATAGGACACAAATACGATATTTTCGTTCCTGATTTTTCCCATTTCCGGATCAAAGTTTGAAAAAAAACTAAAAAAATTCATTTTTTCTGCTTTTTTTTGGTGTCTACGTATTTATATATTATCAAGGGATAAGTAAGAGGTAGAATTATGCATAGATGAGAATTCACATTTCCTAATGAACAAGGAGGTGACGAAGGTCAAACGCAAAATCCCACTTCCGGTACTCGGGAATTGCCCAAGGGTGGATTTTCTTATTTTTCATCAAAAAGTACTTCGTAGGGTGCCGTACAAAATCAGAAATTTCCCATAGGACACAAATACAATATCTACGTTCTTGTTTTTTCACATTTTCCCCATCAAAACTAGAAAAAAAATTGTTTAATTCATTTTTTCTATATTCTTTTAGTATCTACATATTTATATATTATTAAGGGACAACCAAGAGTTAGAATTACGCACGGACGAGAATTCAAGTTTTCTTAATGAATAAAAATATCTACGATTCTCATGAAAATTATACGACAATCGTGATAACGTATGACGATGATAATAATAATGAAAAAGGGTGGGTCGCGGGGTTCTGAGCGTAACGAGGGGTTTACCCCTGTGGCTTTACGTCCCTTTTGGTATTCCCCCCACCTTCCTTGTGTTCAAGAGAGGGAAGAAATTCGCGCCTCGACGCGGTCTCTTCTCTTCGGCGGTAGAGCGCGGTCGCATTCGGCGTCGTTAGAGACTTCCATCGTCGTGAAAATATATAGCGTTGTGCCCGGCGGTATAAGAGCGGCAATTTGTTCTTACCCGGCAGGCAGTTTCCGGCCTCAGCAGCAGCAATGCGACCACCACCGTAAAGAGTCTCTGGATCCAACGTAATGCCCGGATTCTTCCGAATTTACGATTCGACCTGACATTTCTATGTGGGCAACGCGAAAGGGAAGAGAAAGGGCAAGGGACAGAGAGAGGCAGAAAGTTCTCGGTAAAATCCCGCGTCCAAGCAATTTTTGCTCTCTGGTTTGCGAACGAAATTTTCCCTGTGCTGCACCAACCCCTCTTGACGAAAAGAGAGAGAGAGAGAGAGAGAGAAAACCAATATGCTTTCGCAGCGAAAATGCAACGGTCCCTTTGGTACTTGACGAATTATTGAATGCTCGATTTCTCACCCCGAAAATCCTCTATTCCTCTTCCTCTCCCTCTAACGCTGTCGAATTCACGTAAATATATAAATCTCGAATAAATACAACTTTAAGTGAGAATACTCGAAAAATATCTGGTCTCGAAGGGTTACTTGCTAAATCCAGAGCTATGTAGGAATTCTTACGATCTTTACTCAACCTATTTTCGCGACAACCACCCTTACAATTCCCTCCCCCATCGACCACGTATGAAAATAAATTCCTCGCGATAAATTAGATCGAATTTCCCCACTGGCTACTCGGAATTCTCTCTTGCTTTTGTCTATTTGTTCAATCTTACGAAACGATGGAACAGTCGATGAAAAATCTGGATGTTGCTTTATTATTGTCCCTTTTTTGTTCGTATCAATGTGGGTAATTGCAAGGTCATCCGGGGTTTCTATCAATTTTCTGCAACTCGCAGCGGAAGGAAGACGACACGAGAGGGCGGAAGTGGATAAGGATTGCGCAGTTTAACGACCGCTGTGCCGACGGTGTCTGCCGCTCGGTGGAACATCGCGAGCACATACAAGTATATATATATATATGTGTATATATACCTACATAGCACGAAGTAAACGAGTTACTCCTTTGTAAACCGGAGACGAGGGATATAATTGAATAATAAATGTTAGCACGCGGGAGCCAGAGAGAGAGAGAGAGAGAGAGAGAGAGAGAGAGAGAGAGAGAGAAAGAGAGAGAGAGAGAGAGAGAGAGAGAGAGAGAGAGAGAGAGAGAGAGAGAGAGAGAGAGAGAGAGAGAGAGAGAGAGAGAGAGAGAGAGTGTGGGCGAGAGGGAGAGTGAGAGAAAGAGAGAGAGGGAGCCGGAGTTATGCAGCTGTTGGTCGTGCAATAGCGGAAGAAGCAAAGGGTTGGGCGAGGAGTAAGGGTTGAGGCCCACGCAGCGAGGACGCGCGTCGAGGGACGCGAAACGGAAGGAAGTTTGAGAAAACCCCGTGAAAGCCTCGAGCTAAAATCGCTTTGATGCATCTCGGCTACGACGAAGAAAATAAAAACAGAAAAACAAGTTTCTCCAGAAGATAAACTACGTCGTCCGCGACAACAAATTTCTACGTAGAGGGGAAAGTTGTAAGAAAACAAAAATTTGTACGTGGAGGGGAAAATTGTAAGAAAAAACAAATTTGTACGTGGAGGGGAAAATTGTAGGAAAAAAAAAATTTTGTACGTAGAGGGGAAAATTGTAAGGTAAACAAAATTTCTACGTTGAGGAGAAAATTGTGAACAAAAACAAAATTTTTTCGTAGAGAAGAAAATTGTAAGCAGAAAGAAAATTTCTACATAGAGGGGAAAATTGTAAGCAAACAAAATTTCTGCGTAGAGGGGAAAATTGTAAGCAAAAAAAATTTCTGCGTAGAGGGGAAATTTGTAAGCAAAACAAAATGTCTACGTAGAGGGGAAAATTGTTAGAAAAAAGAAAATTTCTACGTAGAGCAGAAAATTGTAAGCAAAAAAAATTCTGCGTAGAGGAGAAAATTGTAAGCAGAAACAAAATTTCTACGTAGAGGAGAAAATTATTAGAAAAAAGAAAACTTCTACGTAGAGGAGAAAATTATAAGCAAAAAAAAATTTCTACGTAGAGGGGAAAATTGTTAGAAAAAAGAAAATTTCTACGTAGAGGAGAAAATTGTAAGCATTAACAAAATTTCTACGTAGAGGAGAAAATTGTTGACAAAAAGAAAATTTCTACGTTGAGAAGAAAATTGTAAGCAGAGGGTGAGTAAGACGCGTGTTGTCTGGTACGACGTTCGGATTTAAGAAAAAAAAGTATAAAATTCGAATTAAAATTAATCGGAGCGCGCTTTTCGTTAATACGGTTAGGAAGATCCAACCCCCTCACCCTCACTCTCTCTATCGCTCGCTCGCACATCCACTCTCCCTCTCTCGCTCTACTTCCCGTCGTCATGGAGCTTTATCACATTTTTCCGAATGTCCGTACGACACGAATACTTCTCGAGCGGAGGGTCGCGAAGTATCCTCGTAGTCGACCAGCGGCCTATATATGTATATTCCGCCTGCGCAATTTAGCGTATTTACGTAGCCGTATTTATATACCCAAGGAAAAGTCGTCCTCTTTTTCGCAGTTTGCCAACGACCAGTTCTCTCTCTCGCTCTTCATCTCGTTTCAACATCCCGCATTTCACAGAGTCTCGAGCGAGCAAACCTCGAGCCCGAGCAACGACTACTGCGAGAGCTTTTCTACCCCCCGAGCACCCTTTTTCACATTTTTCAGACAGCGGTAACTGGAGCAACAAGCACGCACGTAGACGAAAGGGTGGCTGAGAGAGGGTGAAAAAGAGAGAGAGAGAGGAAGAGGGAGAAGGTCGACTCTCGTGAGTAAGCCGTAAGCCTCGTTGCTCTTTTTTTCGCGAATAACGAAGTGCTCTCGGGCTATGAAGGTAAAGAAGAGGAGAGGGGGTTGCTACCTTGGTCCACGAGACGAGGAATACCATCTCGCTTTTCCTCGTGAACTCGTGTCAACCTCTATTCCTATACCAGAAATGTACTCGTCTATGTGCTACATTTCACCTATATCGTGTATATTCGCATATAAGTACGTGTAGCGAAATTCACGAGCGCATATATCTATCTATATACGTATATATAGAAGTATATGAGAAGAAGTTGGATGTTCGGAGGGTGCGAGGCGAGTTTTATGAACGATGCTCGGTCTTATAAGGGATGTAACACGTGACTGCGTCGTGTGCTCGTAATATACAGTGTGAAACGAGAAGACGACGACGATCCTTTTCTCCTCAACCCCCTCACCAACCCCTACCACGTACCCCTCGTTCTTCCAGAGTATCAGTACTGTTCCTATAGTTTCCAAGGTTATGCATGAATTTCCATTTGGTCGTATATGCAAAACGCTAACGTCCGGTACGGAAACCACCCCATTGCGTCTGTCATCTAGCTAGAGGGTTGAAGGATATAAAACAGTGAGCGAAAACATTGGATAAAAAAAATTGTCACCGTTGGTCAAAACCAAACGAGGAACATCGTCGTGAAGTAAATTTACTCGTGGCGATACGAGTCAAGGGATGTCGATCGTACACTTGGAATAAAATCGAAGTTAGGAAATAGGGGTTGTCTTCGTCGTACGAATTTAACAAGCCTGGGGATCAACTGGCAAATCTCACTCCAATAAGAGTTATATAACCAAGACGAAAAGTGCATTCTTCCGTGATAAAACAAAAGACAAAAAGTTCAGTCTCTTATCTTCATCGACGAAAAATTTTTATAAACTCGATTTTTATATAGACGCAAGAGCGTTTTTTCGTGTCGAAACGATCTTTGCATAAACGAAGTTATATATATATATATATTTGACAAGCGAAAGATGCGAACGAGAAATCGGAGTTAACGCAGATCGGAGTCACGAAAACTCCTTCAATGTGTCTACCCTCTCACTTGTCAGCTGCGAAAATACACCGGGCTTAATCCCACCGGGGAGGGGTTGCTGGGTAAGAGAGTTCGAACTTCTCACTATTGAGCTAAACTCTCCGCCTCTCACGGACTCTCATCTCTCTCGCTCTATCCTATAATTTAATCCTCGAGCGGATACCCATCATCCCTCCCTCCTTTCAAATATCCCACACCCCCGATCTATCATTTTACCTACCACGAATCCTTCCCGTTCTGTCTCTCTCTCTCTCTCTCTCATGTTCGACTTCCTATCCCCTTCCCTCATTCTCACTCGTCCACGTTCACGAATTTTGTTTGCCATCGTCATCGTTTTACTCGATTCTCTTATTTGCACTCGTACCTTCGACGCGAATTTATCGATCTCCTAGTCGTGAATGGTGAGCTTTGTGATGTGTTTAATCGATGTTTGCTTTTAATTACGTTTCCCGGAAACGATCTCGTACGAATTTCACAAAGCGAAAAGCTGGTCCAGCCATCGAAAATACAGTTTTATAATAACGCATGTACGTGGAACATGTCGTTGAGAGAGCTTTGTATAGTAAAAGCATATACGAATACAAACGATCGGACAAACCGTGCTTCGCGTTCTAAGCACAATATTCGTTAATAACGGGGGTCGAACGGTAAACAGCCTATATAATATTGCTTCCATAAATTATAAGCCCGGCTTTTCCATGCAGGGTGCTCAGTTCTGCGCCTGTGGTCGACCACATCGTACCCAGCTCGCATGTTGAAGCCTCGAGAGGGAGAGAGAGACAGAGATAGAGTGAGAGAGAGCTTGTGTGTGTGAGACATTGAGCGAGTGAGAGAGAGAGAGAGAGAGAGGAGGGATGTTTTAGGGGTGGTGCGAACTCACACTAGTTCGCGTTTGCCGCTCCGCCATTGCGTATAACCTCGAAACTTTGGCCAATCTCTCTCTCTCTCTTTCTCTGCCTCCTTCTATCTCTCTCTCTTGCAATTACCTATAATAATCCCCCATGATGTTTTCCACGCGAAAATTATGTTTGCCCGTGAGAGTACCACGAGGGAAAAGCGTGTCTGCGCTACGGGGCCGTCGTTAAATTTTCCGTCGATGAATGTAACATGGTACCGTACAGGCGTTTCGAACATGCGGGAAAACGAGAAATGGTTTGATTACATAAGTGGTGAGAGAAGGGCTTGAGAGAGAGAGAGAGAGTGATCGAAGGGATGATGAGAATTATACGCGACGGGTGGTAAACGTGATTTTTGGTTTAATCCATCCAAGTGGTCAGAGTTCCGGAAGTCAATTAGATATTTTACCGTGATGAAACTGACGTTGAGAAAAGAGAGAGGGAGAAAGAATGTGTGATATTGGTGTAATCCGTTAAAATCGAGAACGGGAGAAGAGTGTTGGTTTACGGGGGTAGTTACTTTCGTAAAATTTGGAAGAACGTGGAAAAAAAGGAAGGGAGAAAAGCGAAATGGAAATATAAAGCTCGCAGCGAGGTAGAATATTACGAGGTAATCATTTCACTTCGACCACGCGAAAGGCTTTTTCTCGTTGCGAAATTATATCGCGCGTAGGAGGAGAGAGAGAGAGAACTTCGCAGCATCACCAGCAGGAGCAGGAGCAGCCGACTCTCGAGTCACTCCTGTATCCTCGAGCACACCAGCGCGCGGGCGTCATGGGAAATCGATAATTCTCGTACGGCCTCACCTCACCCCCTGGCTACCCCTCCTCGGCTGTGGCTCTACCGCCCCCCTCGTCCCTAACAGGGGGAGGGAAGCACCCTCGCAGGTGAACTCGCCCGAGAGACGGATAATTCGAATGAGCGAGCATCTCGTTAAACGCTGTTTAAATTTACTCTCTTTACGATAGAGAGAAGAGGGGTTGAAAAAAGGGGTAGGTTTATTTTTTGTTAAATCAAGTTCGATGTTAACTTTTGTACGATCGCTGGTTTTCCAGGATTGAGGAGGAGATCTTGAATTTAAGGGTAGTCCCATCTGGAAATGGAAGTAGTGCAACGACAAAAGGGAGGAGCGAGAATTTTGGGACTTTGAAATACGACTGGAGTGACCGGTGAAGCGACAAGGACACGATCTAAGGCTAGTACGTACTCGGTTTTATCAAGTCAGACAGTTTTACCAACCTGAGAAACGTACCACCGGGTTTCCGGTGGTTTTGCCGATTGGGGAGGAACAGAGGGTGAGTTATAGAACGACCGAGAGGGGATGTTTTTGCGCGAAGGTCCTCTCCGATTCCTCGCTCGTACTGCTTCACGGGTAATTAATTTAGTTTTGCAATTTCTGCTTACTTATACATAGAAAGCTCTCCTGGCGAGAGAACGGAAAGGACAAGCCCTACGAGCTTTTCTCTACTTCCTCGTTCCGGGATTTGAAAATTCTCTCACAGCATTTTCTAGCTAGCACTCGGCCCTTTCCTTTCCGGCTTTCCCTTACCTCTTTACACTCGCTCCCTATCTCGCTAATATAGAACCGCGACCCTTTTCTCTCTTCTTTTCCTGCGTCTCGCAAACTGCCGCAGGGCTTGGAGCTTTCTGCAAACGGCCTCTCGGCTCTTCCTCCAGAAACTTTACGAAATTCCCAGCAAACATCGGACTGCTGTTTTTAAAACGTCTCTACTCGTGCCATTCCCGTATAAATCCCTTCCGTTATTTATTCTTCCTCGTCCGGTTGATCTTCTCTCCTATCGCGAGTTACGAGCTTTTGCCCTCAAAGCTTTGTTTTCCCAGTGAAAAATTATTATTAACGGACTTTACGTTGATATCTCCAGTTGCAAGGTTCAAGGTCTCGTGCAGAAATGTTGACAGGGATACCAAACTACTGATCATATCCTGATCAGGATATGGCAGGAATGCGCCAAAACACGTGTCCCAACAGGAATCCAGATGGATTCTGCATCGGAAGAAATTTACGTCGGTGACGAGATTTCGAAACGATGGCACCACTGTACTTTCGGGGCATGCGAATCATATTCTGATTAGGATATGGCAGGGATGCCCCAAAACGGGTATATCTACGGGAACCACATGTTTTCCACATCGGAAAGAAATTGCGTGGGTGACGATATTTCGAAACCATGGCGCCACTGTACTTTCGGTGTATACCGACTCCATCCTAATACGAAGCCTGTGGTGAGCGTAGATTTTATGACCAATACGAATATATATAGATATAGTAGTCGTAGTACCGGTCACGACCGACAGGTGGCGCATGGCCATCCCGCTTCTCACAAACGAACCATGCGCCCGCTGGCATTATAAATGCGCAAACTGTGCAGAAAAATATTAAGTTTCCTTTGGAACGTGCTGCAAAGAATTAGCTCACACTCCAATAAGTGTGCTATCCAATTCTTGGATCGTACAATTACATACACTCTTTTCATATACATACTTATTTTCTCAGCCTATCCTACTGCTTTTAATTTGTTTCCTTGAAGTGGCGGGTAGAAGCTAGTATTTAATATAATGCTTTCAGCAATTCATTATTCTTACGTGATTTGATCGGGATCCCTGCTCGAATCCAGTTAGAGTCATTAACGGATTCGGATCGGCATTCCTAATGGAAGCCAGTTTTACGGATCTTACATTTAGTCCTCGAATCTGATCCGATATCGGACTAGATCCCGATTAGGAGCCCGGGATACAACTCAGAATCCAACTGTATCCCTACCAATATTTCTGCACGGGGTGAAACAAAAATCGTCATGTACCTTGGAATATTTCAATATTTCCACATAAACAAGAATCGAATGAACGATATAAAAAAGAAAATAAATAAACGAATAATTATCGATGAAAATAACTAGATGTAACCGATCCGGACCGGTGCGGATCGAATGGCGCGTAATCATCGTCAAATTAGGAAGCCGGAAGTGAAGTTCGGCGGGAGGGAACGGTGTTGTACGCTCGGCTTATAGTTATCTACTTGGCTCATTCAAACTCCACTCCGTACTCTCGTATTTGTTCGAATATATCGCGGTAGCATGTACGAAATACGATATATGCACCGAACGTGCTGCAGGCACGTTGAATTACGCCCTCTCTCTTTCTCCTAGAGAGGTCGAAGGGTTTTCGGTGGACCAGCGAGAGTTGGTTGGTGGGAGAATCGTGTTCGAAAGTCGAGCAACAGAGAAGATGCGATAGAGGGAGCGAGAGAGAAAATGGTTAGGGCCGTGAGGAAAATAGAGGGGGAGCTTTTTCAGGAGATATAGATTGTGCGAGAGGTTGAACGTGAATGGGGTAGATCGGCTCGAGTGGCAAATATTAGTACGAAAACTGGCGTTACCAACGGTGGGAGAGCTCTCTCACCGAGTTGTGCGACGAAAGCTGCTTAAGCGCCCACCTCTCTTTCTCTCTTTCTCTATTTCCTCCCTACTTCCAGCCTCCCCCCAGAACCCCGTTGCCGCCGCCATCCCTTACGGACTCTTCCACACTCGGAGCTTTGCCACCCTTCACCCCGGCTATATAACGATTCGGCACAGCAACGTGTGTAGCACCAATACAACCATTGCCGTATCCACGTACCCGATCCACGGCTCTTTGCCGAAGAGCAACCGTACACACACCATCCTGCATGCACAACCCCTGTGGGTTTCGTTCCTCGTTCACCAAAACCTCTCTAGGCAGCTCTCTACTCCCTCGCTTCCTCCCTCTCCTCTCACCCTTTCGCTCACGGTACCTACCACGATAACTCCACTCCAACGAAGTTACCGTACACCGAGCTTTCCAGGCAGCGCATACAGGGTGGTTTAAGCTCCAAAACGTTTGCCGTGGAAGAGAACGTAGTGGTAGGTACAATTGCACCAGAGCCGCCACCGCACGAAAACCCTTCCTCGCGTTTCGAGCCACACCGGGCTCGAAACGCGAGGAAGGGTTGTAACGCGCCGAGGCTTTCGCCTCTGGTACCCCTTTACCTCCGCCTACGATCCAAAACCCTCCTCTCTCCCGCTCGCGGTGTATATCTTAACCAGAAACGCGCGGCTAACGCGGGGAGGGTTGAACTCTCTGTGCGGTGGGATATGACGGCAGCAGAGGGGGATGAACGCCGAGAGAATTTCGTTGCTGGTGAGGCTAAGCAGGGAGAATGGAAAGCTCCGAACGCGACCGTGAGTTTCAACCCCTCGTGAAAAGGTGGAAGGTGCCGTCGTTGAAAGAGAATGAGAATGTTCAAGGTACGATACAGAGAACGGGACAATGTTTACGGATATTCGGCTTTTCGTAGCTCGACACTCGTTGCGTATGAATGTTATAGGAATAAATTTCCAGTCGAATGGCGATTGCGTTGAAACATCCCTCATGACTAAGGGATGATTCCTGATAATTCCTAGTACTTAACTATCGATCGAAAGTGGAAATTAAAAATGTGGCACTAGCCTTCTGCCCGATGTTGTCATTGAGGGGTTGGAAGGTCGTTTTCCTCCATCCGCTCATGGGCTCTCGCCCTCTATTGGCGAGTCGACACGACTTCTGCTTGGAATTACACGGCTCGAAGTTGCGGTCGATGGTCGTTAGGACCTAACCGTGAGTCGGGGGAGTACCTCTCCCTGTTTCTCTCCCTTTTAGAAAGCTCACGAAGGTGTTCCCAATGCGCTTATGTCGGTACGTCGAATATAATCCCCGGACGAAGGACACTCCAGGGCTTTGCCAGGGAGGCAAGGGGGAGGCTGCAGCTTCCCATTTTTTCATTCCTTGCATCCAATTTTGTTTTTGTTCCATGCGAAAAATGTGATTTCAAGTCGCGAGGTAACGAAGATTCGTTTTTTTTTCAATTTTTTTCTTGTCCTCGCTAATAAAATCGAAAGTGCTTCTTCAATCTCGACTGATAAATTTCAACCCTTACGGTCAATTTGTCACAAAGTTTATACGCAATACGCGCAAATTTATGAGCAACTTCCCGGAGCGCCAAGTCGCCGGAGTCATTTCGATTTTTTACCGCCCCATATTCACCGTGAGAGCTTTGGGGAAGGGGTGAAGGGTGAATTGCGGGTGAAACGTGTCGCGTAGAAGTCATTCCAAGGGGGTGGCGGCTTTCTCCTCGCGCCCCTCCACGCTACGAAGTGCGATGCCGCGACGAGTCTCTGGGGACGACAGGTTTTTCCGATGTCTTCGCCGAATCGTTTCCCCGATAGGGATAACGATGAATCGGTCTCCCGAAAGAAAAAAAAAAGATACGAAAGAAATCCTCGACAAACTCCGTGTGCGAATAACGCGCCGCGTGAAGGGATGAAACGAAGTGGGCCGTAGGTGTGTGCGCGCTATCGATTTGCGAGCAAGGATTCGAGGAATTCTACAATTTTTTTTCTCACCTCTTTCGTCTCACCGGTTTTCAACCCCTCTTTGCGACCCTCGACGTTCCTACTTGACACTCGTTCGCGGAAACCCATTCACGCAATCGTCTCGTTTCGATGAAACTCAAAATCAATTTCAACGTCCTTAAGTCTTAATACGTGTATGGTTCGTGTTTAAATAACACCCCTTCCCTCGTTCTCCACTATTTTTCTTTCTTCAGGACGATCCGAGAAAATTACCGGTACTACAGTAGGGACAAATTTACGACTATCCCGGGGGTGGTTTTTCGCTTATTTTTAAAAAGTATCCTCGTCCATCCACCTGCTCGAAGCACGCGCCGCAGCAAGCATCGTCAACTGTGTAGAGCTAACCCCCTCGGCAATACCGAGCGTATATCCTCCCCCGCTCACCCCCTGGAGTATAACGGTTTTAAAGCGAACTGTAGAGGGCGTAAAATGAAAACGTTATGCGGAAGAGTGCGACGTGTGGACGCTGTTGCGGTACGATGTAACGAGAGAAAAAGAGAGTGAGCGAGAGAGAGAGAGAGAGAAGAAGAAGAAGAAGATGGGAGAGGGTGGTAAACAGGGTGGTAACCGTGAACGAGAAAACGCGAGGACGACGATGGGGAAACATAACTTTTTCATTTCCTTCTCACTTCCGGCTTGCTCGTATGTCGTCGTGTATTCCCTCTCTGTCTCCCTCACTCACTCTTTCCCTCTTACTTTCATGATATAGGTGCCTGCGCTCGAGGGGGTGCGGCGAGATATTTTTTTCTCTCCCCGTCTCCAACGCCATTGCCAAGTGTACATCAGAAACTCGCGCCGTGCGGCCACTTTATCCCGACGAACCAACCAACCTCTCGCAACAACCCCCTGCCTTCATATTCTCTTTAAACCCCCCTACCCCTTCCTCCCTCTTCCCACCCTCCTCGTAGCACCACTATATAGAGCGAGGAGGCAGAAAACGCGACACCTAGTCGTTGTTGCCACCCTCTCTATCCTACACTACGACCCGGAGGCGGACCGCCACCACTACCACCGCCACCAACCGCTGCCACCGCGTCACGTAGCACCCCGTGCGGAATATCTTTTGTACGTGAGGCTCTTGAATAAACATGCGACCCTGCCTGCTACCATCGCTGCTGTTGGTGCTACCCGGTATAAAGCGGACAGGGTTGGTTTCTGTGTAGCTCTCTGTGTGTGGGTGAGCACAAGGTTGGTGGCTCCGTTGCGTGGATGCTGGAAAGAGAAAGACAAAGACAGAGCGAAAGGACGAAAGATCTTGCCGTAAGGAATAGAAGTGGCTCTAGACTTCGACCAACTCGGAGGGGTGGAAAAGTAAGGAAGGAAAAAAAGAGCGACCCAGCTCTGTTACATGTAAATGATGAAAAATGCCGCGGCCACCGAGAGTTCTCGAGACTCACCCCCTGCGCCCTCTCGCGGCCAAATTCCGCTATCACAAACACCCGACGACATAGAGCGTATACGAGAGAACATTTTGAGAGGAGGATGAACAATGGAAAGAAGGATGGAGAAAATCTCCCTCTCTCTCTCTCTCTTTCTCTCTCTCTCTCTCTCTTTTTCTCTGTGTGTCTCTCTCGTTGCGATAAGACGCACGAGAATATTTTTAACTTAATTATACGTTCTCTCTCGTGTGAGAATGTACGGGGGTTGGCGGTGAGGCTGTATAAGGGAGAGGGATGAAGTAAGAAGAGGTGAGATGAACGACTGGTGAGCCGTTTCGAGACGAGGATGACTCGAGAAGATTTCGAGGCAAGCGTTTCTTCGTCTCGTGTTTTCCCTCGCCGGAAATAAAGAGAGACTTTCTCTCTCTCTCTCTCCCTCTCCATTTCTCTCTCCTACACGACTCACTTTTTTGTTCTTCCGCTTTTTCCCCGCTTATTCAGTATCACCATCACGATTTGAGTTACGAGGACAAGAGCTTTGCCATTCCCACTCCCCCTCGATCCTTCTATCTTAGCGAACGAGCGTTATGAATTCTTCTCTCCGTCTGTTTTCTCGTGAAATAATCAAAATGATAACAAAAGCATTTCAGCTTTGAAGACGAGGAAATAAAACTTGCGAGAGTGTACACGGAGGGAGGAAGGGGGAGGGGGAGGGAACGAGAGCAACAGGGATAAGAAAAGTCAGCGGTAATACCGAGATAAGAATGCGTGACATTCTTTCTAGAGAAAAAGACAATGCAAAACTATGAGAGGGTGAAAATGCACTCGAGCGATAAGTATCTGGTAAAGGTTTGCAAGAATTGTATCGAAAATTGAAAAATAAAGAACGGTTCCAAAGACGAACGAGTTATTTTTCACGAAATGTTCAAATTTGCATTTCTGCAATTAAATATCGAGCCTAGGATGAAATTGTCAATTTTTAATGACCTTGGTCACCATAAAAACAACAATGCTATATCATCCCCTTGCATCGCTGTTGCCTAATGGAGCATTTGACGAATCGTTTCATCTTCTTCCCGCAAACGGGTCTCTGGATGTCGGGCTAGAGGGAGAGGGCAGGGTAGGAGGGGTTGCGATAGTGAAACATAGATAGAACATAGTTATACGTATAGTCAGCGTGTTGGAGAAATACTCTCGCGTACGACGAAGGGTGTGAGGAATGAGAGACGGTAGATGCGAGAGAGAGAGGACTCTCAGAGAAGAGGGGGGGGGAGGGTCCTGGGGGATGCTGCATTAGTCACACTCGGGCATCAGTCACCCCCGCAGGACGTATTCGCGTGGGAATATTTAACCGTGCTGTGAGTTGCGAGAGAGCGAGAGAGACACGAAGACAAGGGGTGGTAGAGTTTAAGGGTGGAAGAGGGATGGAGATTCTGGTAAATTATTGTCTGCCGTTGGTCACCGTTGTAACAGTTTGCCTTGTATATATCTCGACGCGAGAGACAGAGAGAGACCGAAAGGGAAAGAGAGATAGCAACGTAGAGAGACCGGAAGTGGCACAACTCGTACTGAGAAAGATGCGTGGGAGTTGAGACTAGCAGGAACGAGGTGAGTTAGCCCGCGGGGTAAACGCGCCAGATAAGGGCTTTCTCTCTCTCTCTCTCTCTCTCCCCGGTTTACGGAATTCAACCCCCGAAGGGACGAGAGAATGGCGTGGCTGACACTAACGCGAGAACTAGGTAAGGAGAATTAAACGGAGAAATATAGACGACGCGATACGTGGAAAAGACGCGAAGAGGGGTGGATTGAGTCGAACGACTTTAGAGAGTCCACGTGTCAACGTGACTGAACAAAAAAAAATGAACGCGTTCCCGTAACACCTTCGCGAAAGAAGATGAAGGAAAAAAAGGAAAAGAAAGAACGTCGCGTAGCGCTGATTGGAAGAATTATGGCCGACGAGCTATCCCCGTCTTAATGCACTTCGGATGATGCGCGAGTGCATCGGCGCGCGGCCTCTTCTTTCTCTCGTTTGCCCGGAAATTAACGACGTCGTTGAGACCACGGCCGGAACGATCGTGGAAATTAAATGGAACGTAACGACGAGCGTCTCATCAAGGATTTCCCTTGCGAGAAGAAATATTGCTACTGAGGAGGACGGAAAGAGGGTAGGTAACGCGGAACGAGGGTAAAGGGGTTTCGCTTTGATGCGATATTACTCATACATCGACACGGAGTCGATGGTGAGCTCCCGTGCAGAAATGTTGACAGGGATACCAAACTACTGATCATATCCTGATCAGGATATGGCAGGAATGCGCCAAAACAGGTGTCTCTACAGGAATCCAGATGTTTTCCGCATCGGAAGAAATTTACGTCGGTGACGAGATTTCGAAACGATGGCACCATTGTACTTTCGGAGCATGCGAATCGTATCCTGATCAGGATATGATAGGAATGCCCCAAAACGGTTATACCTACAGGAACCAGTTGTTTTCCACATCGGAAAGAAATTGCGTGGGTGACGATATTTTGAAACCATGGCGCCACTGTACTTTCGGGGTATACCGACTCAATCCTAATACGAAGCCTGTGGTAAGCGTAGATTTTATGACCAATACGAATATATATAGATATCGTAGTAGTAGTACCGGCCACGACCGACAGGTGGCGCATGGCCATCCCGCTTCTCACAAACGAACCATGCGTCCGCTGACATTATAAACGCGTAAAGTGTGCAGAAAAGTATTAAGTTTCCTCTGGAACGTGCTGCAAAGAATTAGCTCACACTCCAATAAGTGTGCTATCCAATTCTTGGATCGTACAATTACATACACTTTTTTCATATACATACTTATTATTTTCTCAGCCTATCCTCCTGCTTTTAATTTGTTTCCTTGAAGTCGCGGGTAGAAGCTAGTATTTAATATAATGTTTTCAGCAATTCATTATTCTTACGTGATTTGACCGGGATCCCTGCTCGAATCCAGTTAGAGTCATTAACGGATTTGGATCGGGATTCCTAATGGAATCCAGTTTACAGATCTTACATTTAGTCCTCGAATCTGATCCGATATCGGACTAGATCCCGATTAGGAGCCCGGGATACAACTCAGAATCCAGCTGTATCCCTACCAATATTTCTGCACGGGTTTGTACGTGGGAAACTAAGCTTGACGAATAAAAAGTATGAAAAGCCATTTCGAATTGCGCCCGATTGCACGCGCGTGAGAATTCCGGGAACGACAGTAGGAAGAGGAGAGGAATAAGGGGTTGTCGAAACGTAGCAAAAGTTCGAAGGTGATGAAAATAGTGGGCGTAGAAGTGTACGGCTACGTTGAAATACGAAGCGACAAAATGGGATTTGGTATTTTTACGAGAATACGAGGGAACGTGTGAAATAAACAAAAACAAGAAAAAAAGCGAAAGGATCGCGTTGAGCCTCGAGGCGCTTGACGAAGTTGAGGAAAAAGAGTGGGGGGAGGGAGAGATAAAAAACCCCCAATGGTACGTAACACGATACTGCTGCCACCGTTCTGGGACGAAAGCAAACACGCACACCAAGTCGTACGAAAGCAACGAGTTAGTTTCTGCAGCGACGAATTGCGAGACGAGGATGAGAGTCACTATCGTCTTCGTCTACGTCGTCGCTCTTCGTTGTCGTAGTAGTCTTCGAGTAGAAGTCGCGCGTCGCCCAAGACGAACAAATAAATTTTGGCAGCGAGCCAAAGGCTCGACTTTGGGTCGCCTCTGGCACTAAAAGTTAATTTGCGTAATGGCGTGTTTAAAATTCGCGCATCGAAAGACGAAGAGAGAAATAGAGACGAGAAACCGGTGGGAGAACGATGTGTATTTTCACTCTCGCGTGTTTGTATACACGTATATCTCTCTCTGTGTGTGTACGACACGTGGAATAAAACAAAGAAAACGTATAAGTTGGAGACAGTTTGGACCGAACGATTTGGGAAACGATGGATGCGACTCGTTGTCGAACGAGAAACCGTGAGGAACAAAAATGAGAAAAATTCAACGATGCGGAAGACTTCTTCGAGAAACGAAGGGCTGAATGAGGGAATGGGGGGTGGGAGGGGGGAGGGGGGTAACTATTACCGAAGAAGAAACAATAGAACCGAAGTAAAAGTTCCTGATACTTTTCGATGCGGGTTTCCTCTCTAATGCCGAACAGACAAAAGTCTACTTCTCGTTGAAAAGAAAGAAAGAAAGAAAAAGATAAAAAAATCTTATCCTCGGCAAGTTTGCCGAGTTCTTCGCGTTGCCGTGAATACGCCCAAACGCTCTCGCGGATGGTTCGCGTGCGCGAATTCCTCGCGATAGCAATTTTCTGCTTTATCGTAGGTGAGAAAAGAAGCGTCGTCTTCGTCGTCGTAATAAAGCGCGGGCCGCTTGCCTCGCCGTTTTACAACGTCCTCGCAACCACCCCTTGCATTGTTCTCGCTCGGATAGCCATGAATGCGAAACGCGAGTGGGTGACAACGAGAGTAAAGAAAGAGAACAAACGTACGAACAAAACATAGCGAGTGTAGCGTCAGTTGGTTGCGTTTGAAATAAAAAAACGTGTCGAACGACAGTCATATCCGAAAGTTGTTTTTTATCCATACGCCGTTGTCTTCTTCTTGAAAGAAGGATGGTGAGAAAAAGCAAGGGGATGAACAAAAGGGGGTGGAAAGAGGGCGAAGAAAGGTGACGCGTTTGCTCGTTTTCGCGTTACTCTCGAGTATCGGCAACTAGAAGGGAGAACTCGAGTAAGAGAGAGAGAGAACGAAAGTGAGAGAAAAAAAAATCATCGAAGCGTAAATAGCGAAGAGTGACGGAGTGTCGCAGCGACGACGACGATATATCCGTAGTCTCGCTCGTCTTCTGGAAGGACGAGCGTTTTATATACCCACGTATCGCGCCAATGCCGACGAATACCAGAGGGGTAAGGAAGGCTGAAGAAGGGAGTGAAGGGGAGGAGCAAGGATCAGGAGAGCGAGAAGAGTATCTTCTCGATTAGAAACGAGCGACGAGGCAGACGCGTCGGTGTCTCGCGTGTGCGAGATCGATTTCAGGGCGAGAGCGTCAGAACGGAAGAAGACGAAGTGTGGCAGGGCTAGAGAAAGAGAGGGATGAAGCAGGGAAGATGAGCCGAACGCTTCCCGCGGGGATGCGTTCGACAAACAAAGCAAAGTTTACACTTCGATCGCGCTCTTGTATAACACACGACGCTACAAACCCCACTGTTTTATTCCTTTTTGGATTTTTGTTCGTCTTCGGGCTCTTGCCTCGTTGGTACGCCAGATTCCATCCCCTTGTCCTTCTTCCGACCTTACTAGGCGAATGGAAAATCGAGGAGTATCGTTTTCGAACGAGGGATCCAACTTTATCGACATTCGTCAGGAATTTGACTAGCGGAGAACGTCACGGGGGCGAAAGGAACGGAATCGAGACGAAGGTTGGAACAACCGGACGGAAGACGAGAGTGGAGGGAATCGAGGTTGGTTTGCTCCTTCGCAAACCGAGAAAAAGCGCGAGGCTTGCCCCGCGGGGGCGAATGCACTTCGTCGCGCGGGATGACAAAGGCCATAAATCAGAGCACGCGGTTGAGCCCACAGTGGCAAACAACGGTTGGCGACCAAAAAAAAGTCTTAGACGTAGGAGAAGTTTTCTTTTCCACTTGGTGATTTTACAAGGTGTGTGTGCGTGTGTGGGTGTTCGAGAATGTTTGTCGAACCTTTGTGTCGAATCGAGGAGAGAGAGAGAGAGAGAGAGAGAAAGGGACAGAGAGATTCGAATATATAAGATTGTGGTTCGGAAATCACTATAAATGGTAATGGAGAGGGAGGGAGATGGAGAGCGAGTAAGAAAAAGACAGAGAGAAAGGGAGGTTATCCTTTCTTTGCGTTCGTGTTTTCCGACTTTCCTTTTTCACATCTACGAATCCGGCGCAAACACGCTACGAAGACAAAGACCAGGAACCAGCTCCATCGGGCGAAAGCGTGCTGGAGTTAGGGGATGCGAGCGGGGGTTAGCCGAGAAGGGAGTGAGAATGAAGAATGAAACGAGAAAGGAGGTCACGAAAAATGTAATATTTTCTTCCGCGACGTAAATCATGAAAACGTCTTCCCACAACCCCTCCCCTGTTCCTACCCCTCGTGTACGTTCGCCTCTCTTTCTCGCTAAGCCGTTAACATTTTCTGGTATATCAGCGTTGACATCGAGACATCGATCCATGAATCAAGCAGGCGGATGGATCCACGAGTCTCGATGGAGAAACGGAAAAATATATGGAATTTTTGTAGTAGAGAGAACGTCGCGAACATGCATGAAGACGTCAAAGGTTTCGATGTACACGAGAATTACCCCCTCGCATTCCCCGAAATTCCGTCTTGCGTCTTCTCAACCCTTAGCTCGCTACACCACCCTTAATATACCAACCTTTTCCGGCTCGTCTTTGGCAGACTTCGCGTCTTCCGAGACGACGACGTCGTCCTCGTCGTTCGTTCACCCTCGTCTAACCCACCCCGCCTCTAAACCTTGCAACCCCCCGGAACCACCCTCGTTCGTGTCGTTCTTGTCTTCGGCAGTCGCGTTCACGTCATTCCCGATATTTGAAATATTTCGTAAAGACGTGTACGACATATGTATATTTGATACATTCATGTGGTAGATAGGAGGATCGAACCGGGGGTGGGAAAATAGGGGTTGAGATAAAAGATTGTATTTCACATGATGCATCGATTCTTTTTTTCTTTCTCGATCGTGAGAAAGAAGTTGACGCCGGTAGACGGTCGTAAATGTTTTCGCTTACTCTTACGAGCGAAATAGGGGTAGTTATTACCCGACGAGTCTCGAGCGCGTCGAAAAGAACTTCGTCTTTCCACCGTCGAGCGGATTCGTCGAACAAAAAGAAAACATACGTACGTTTTCCAATGATAAATAAGGGAAAAAAAGCGGCAACAAAAAACAGCGCATCGCGTGGGAATGCGAAAGTCGCACCCAAAATCCTCGCGTCGTTTCACGCCCCGCGGGAAAAAAAGTGTAGCGAGATATCTGGGCGAGCCGCGAATGGCGAATCAGCTTTGCATAATGCACGAGACGGAAGAATGGCGCGGTGCCGTTAAGAAAATGTAGAGGGAAAGAATGAAGGAAGAGAACCGGAAAAGAAACGAACCGGAAGGAAGAAACGAAAAGAAGACAGATGAGGAGAGGACGGAGAAAGTGGGATGAGAGAGAGAGAGAGAGAGGAAGAATCTTTTTTTGTTTTTCTTCTTCGTTTTCTCTCTCGCTCTCTTCGAGCTTCAGCTGGCGTTCTCTCGCGAGCTTTCCATCTCTGAGGAGGACGCACCCGTCACCGCGGGGCTCTTCGCCGTGAGATAACGAACTGCCTGGTGACTCTCGAATATTCTCTCGCGTTCTTTTGCACGAACGCTTTTCTTTCTCCGTCGCTCGGGTCTTTTTCCCACGGCCACTCGATCGTAATTTCATCCAGCCGGAAGGGTCAAAACCCCTTGGAGAATAAAAAAAAAAACGAGAAGAAAAAAAAGCGCACCTCAAAAGAAATCCTATTTCGAGACTTTTTTCCCCTCGGGACGAACGAGGAGGGATGCATTTTTGCATTTTTTGGGTCGATAATGTCGCTGGGTCGTTACTTCGAGGATCGTTCCTGGGTCGATTTGGTCGTTTCACGATTTTCCATCGTATCGCAATTTATCGCTGACGCGAAGCTACTGCGAGAGCCCTTCCGCGCATCGTTGAAGAAAATTCTGGTATATGGAAAGAGAAGAGGAGGGGTGGGGTAGAAAAAGAGGAGGGGATGGTGGAGATACAGCAAGAGTTTTGACTCTCGCGAAGCGTAACGGCGACTTTGCTCCACGCTGAGAAATCAACGAACTGTAAGAAACTCTCCCTGGCCTTTCCCCCCATTACATTTTGCGTTACTCGCGTCTGGGCTACCGCGGCTTGCCTCGCTCTCTCTCCCGGCCTCTCTCCTCGTTCTACTTTACTCCACTCCTACCTCGGTTATACCGTAACGCGAATCGTTCCATAAACTCGTGAAAATCCCGTGCGCCGCACATTTTCCAGCCCGCAGCGTCGCAAATCCCCTCGTCCGGCCGGGTACGACGAAGCCAAGGGAACGAAGGGGTTGGCTTTTTCAAAAAGACCTTGAACGAGAACTATTAGTTTTTTCCTGACGAAAAAAAACTTGCCGCCATTGCGTTTTCCTCTCATTTATATATTCTTCACTTTACTTCCTACAGGGAAGAGAATCCTCCCTTTTATTAGCAACAATTTACCCCCTCTACGTCTTTACATCCCTCATTAAATTTTAACCCCTTCGTTATTTCACGAAGGGCGTCACCAACGAGGGGAAAGCTTCGACCCCAAATCCGTCCTACGAGTTGGAAAGAAGAGAAAAGAAAGAAGAAGACAGGAAAGTCTCGTCGTTGCTTTTCGACCACGAGGGGGCCAGAGTCCGTTCGCGAATTGATCGCAAAGCCTCGGGAAAGAAGTCTCGGGGCGTCTGTACCCGCACACACCGCATACAACTCGGCCGTATAGTCCACAGCCTCCGCAAGAAGTAAATGGTCTAAGCCAGCATGGCCCAGAAGACTTTCTGATAAGCTATCCATTTAAACTTACCAACCCAGACACAGGCTCTCTCTCTCCTACCGGCATACTAGAGGTCCAAGGGATGAGACGAAAACCAGCGAAGGAACCGACCGAACCTCGACCAGGATGGAAGGGGTGCGGGAAGGGTGGTAAAGACGTGTTGCCCCGGGGGTTCCGTTGGTCGTTTGGCTCGGTCCAGCAAGTACAAGGCAGAACCAGAAGCAGCTAGCCTCCTGCTATATATATACATAGGGGCAAGATGGAGTATACGGAGAGCTTCCAACCTTTCGCACCGTCGAGCTACACCGGGGGTCGGTCGGCCAGAAACAAGTTGGTGGGTTGCATATCACACACTCCGGTGTGAGCTCTCGTCCTATTTCTAGCGACGTCGCGGTATAGAGGGAAGAAGGGTGAGGAAAACTCCTGCGGAAACTCGGAAAAGCTCCTCCCCCTTCGTTCTTGTCATCTATACATAGCTATATATATATCGGCATAGGAGGAAGATCCAGAGGCGAGGCGAAGGCGCGCATACACCCGGCCCAAATAAATTCCTTCTACGTGTCCGGAATCCGCGAGAGTCGCCAGCGAATAGAGGGAGATGTGTGTATAGACGGTGGGAGGGGAGAGAAGGGTCGGGAGAAGGAGAAGAGAGAGAGAGCGAGGCTTGGCCCGCAGCCGGATGATTTAACTAGTTTGAGGGATGAGAAGAGAGGGAGAGGGAGATATCGTACGAGTAGATATGAAGGATAGAAGAACAAGTCGTACGAGCTCGCGATGAGGAAAGTTCTTGCCGAATGAAGTCCGCGAGACTTTCCCTCCGTCACGTCCAAGTTTCGCACGTTTCTACCGCGAATTGGCATATACGGAGATTATCTCGAGGGTGTCGGCGAGAAGACTCTCGGGTCTCCTCCTTCTTGCCGTCGACCGTGATCGAATGGACCAGAGATTCGTGATAGCGAAAAGTTATAACGTCGAAACTTTTACGATTCGTGAATATTGACCTTATTTTTTCCAAAAAAAAGAGACGCATAATCCTACCAAGGGTGCGCTGTAGGTACTTTTTTCCTTGACGGATGTAAATTTGTCCAGTTTCTTAGGGCTTTTTAACCATTCGCTCGAAGGGTGGAAAATTTTAGGACTGCGAGAAACGAGCCAGAGAGAGGGGGAAGAAAAGAACCATTTGTCAAATATCACGATAGGATTTCTTCCCTCGACCCGATCCATCTCTTTCCGATGCGACGTGACGCATCGGGACGCCTTTCGAACCAACCCTTAGCTCAAACACCCTCTACCTCGTACAAAAATCGATTTATCTTTTGGCACGAAAAAGTGAGAAAAAAAAACAACAACTTTACAGCGTCATCGGAACGCTTTACCAGCTAACATGGTCGAGTAGAAAGCCGAAAGAGGGAAAAGAAATATAGACGCGCCTTTCATCCCCCGCCTAAGTTCACCCCTTCTCTAGTGTCCTTTTTTTCTATATACGTGTACACGAAGAAGCTTTTTTCGGTGACGTTGCACGCGCACTTTGACGTGGGAAAGACTCGCTACTATTGCTCAACGCCTTTTCACCCTTGAATTTAAACGACGGGGATGTCTCTTTTCTCGGTGATCTCTCGTGTTTTCTAAATCTGAATTACTGAAAAATCACTAAATTTTAGTCATATTTTACTAATTCATTTAGCGAAAATTGGGTCACTAATGATTAGTGAAAAATCACTAATTCGATTAGTCAAAAATGGTCGCTATAAAAATTAGTAACATTTGACTACACGATTAGTAGTCAGCACAGCTGATATGTTCATGCACCAGCCGATTGTAATTCTTCGCGCGAATAATATGTAATAATCTCATACGTACCGACGAAAAAACGAAACGTTCATACACTTTTTGCTTTTCCCCTTAAAACTTTTATAAAATAAGATTCGCCATTTCGCACTGCGCATGAACTCACTGTACATGAGAAAATGACGTCTCCGACATCACAATGGCAGAACAAAGGAAGTGTCGGGTCGGGAGCTGGCGTCTGTGATTGGTCGATCGCTGAGTCCTGTACTAATTGATTAGTGATCGTCTAATATCACTAATTAATTAGTAAACTGTATTGACTAAATAATAGTTAATCGTATTACTAATTTGCTTTAGTAAGCCTAATTTACTATTTTTTACTATTTTATCAGTGAAACGGTGCGTTTTTCACTATTTCGCCAGTAGAACGGGCATTTACTAATTGAATTAGTCAATTTTTTACTAATTCAAATTTAGAGAGTACACCAATGCACTTGGCCTCTCCTGTTCTCTCCCTCTGTGTACCATATCATCTTACCCCCACCCTTCTCCCTCTTTCTACTAAAATCTCCCACAAATTTTGTCTCAAATTTATGTGCACCACTATTCTTTTGTCCCGGATTTTCCGGGTCGAAAACGACGTTTCGTTTCATTCCTGCAAACGCCGTCATCTCCGTCGCTTAATTGACATCGTCATTCGTCCGAACAATGGACGAGCATTAGTTTCTTCCTCTTTTATTATAAAAAATTTGATAAATCAACGCTCCACGACAAGGACGAGTTTAAAGAAAAACAGGAACGGATTTCGAGCCAAGCGATTCGCCTTAAACAGCAACTTTTAACGTTTCATCGAGCGTGTTTCGTTCGCAGCAAAAATTAGACACGCGCGAAAATTCACCTTCTCTTTCGCCATCGAGGGGATTATAAAGTGGCGGTCATTAGTAAGCGTCAGAGTACGCTAACTTGCGTACGATAGAATCACAGAAAATCTCGTCCAACTATTCGTACGAGCTTGAATATACTGAAAGATAGATAGAGAGAGAGAGAGAGAAAGAGAGAGAGAGAGAAACACATACAGACACGCGGGTGAATTCGCAAACTCTCGCGTCGCCTCGACTCCTTTGTTACGAAGTTTCATTTCCTTTGTATATTTTACGCGACCGCGTGTGGTCTCCACCAGAGGGCGACGAGAGCTTTGTTCGCTCTCTTCTTTGCCGCGTACGAGTGACCGAGTACGAGAAAAAAAAGAGAAAAAAAGCACAACGAAGAACGAGAAGAATAGACGCGCGTGTTAACGTCGTGATAAAGGAAGAGACGAGGAAAAGTGAGCGTGGCCAGAGGCAACACGCAGCGACTCACGAAAAAGCACGGAGAGTGAGAGAGAAAGAGAACGTATAGAAAATATGCGAGCGAGTCACGCCGAAAAGGATGACTCAATTCTTGGCACGACGTACCGACTTGTTGCGATTACGACACAACGAGCTCGACGACGACGACAACGACGAAAGAACCTTGCGTCGCTGTCCGTTTTCTCGTATGCACGGTGAGTCCACACTGGCATATAACGAAGTAGAAATGCCACTGCTGTTTGCCATCGCACCGAGAAATCAGACATCCGGAACTCGGAATCGCTCGAACGTGGAACGCTCAAAGTCCTCGACGTCTCGCTCTATTTAATTCCGTTTGTTTCGTACGACGAGGCGAGTTCTCTCTCATTTTATACATTAATCTATACATATATATATACAGGGTGGTTTTCTTAAGGTATCTCAAACTTTATTTTAAGGTAGATGGGATCATTACAAACAAAAGTTGAAAATATACATTGGGGATATTTTTAATAGTTTGCGAGATATAAATTTTTAAAGTTTGTCCCATCAGAGCGCGCCGAGAAGCATTGGAGCCGCCCACTCCTCGCTCTAGCCATAGAAGTAGCACAGTCTAGAGCGTTACATTTGCGATTGCAAAATCTAGAGTAGACAATTTTATTTATTATATTATTACACACTCATTTTTATTTCTCGGTCATTGGCTGCTAGGGTGAGGAGTGGGCGGTTCCAACGCTTCTCAGCGCGCTCGGCAAAATTCAGAGCAATCAATGCCCGAGAAATAAAAATGACTGCGTAACAAAATAATAAATAAAATTGACTGCTCTAAATTTTTGCAATCCCAAATGTAACGCCCTACACTGTGTTATCTGTACGTCTAGGGCGGGAGTGGGCGGCTCCAAGACTTCTCGGCGCGCTCTGATTGGACCAACTTTAACAATTAATATCTCGTAAACTATTAAAAATATCCCAAATGTATATTTGGAACTTTTGTTTGCAACGATCTTATCTACCTTAAAATAAAGTTTGAGACACCTTATAAAATTCACCCTGTGTATGTAACATATGAATAGATAGATAGATAGATATACGTATAATCGGAACGCGTGTGCCGCTGCGAACCAATTTGTAAAAACGTCATCTAAAAATAGAACGAGTAGAGAGAAAGAGATTCGCGATCCCCAATGTGCGATGTATAGTCGCTAATCTCGATTATAAAAGCTTTATTCATCGTGGCCGGATGAGAATTTCGAATAATCTCTGTTTATTTAACATTGGCATATCATAAAATTGAAGAATAATCCCGGTGCTCTCGATCCGCATAAATCTATAGATAACAAAAAAAAAGCGAGAAATAAAATCGTTCCCTATAATTAACGATTTTTGTTGTTTCACGATCGAGGTTTCGTTGACACTGGCTCCTTTTCACTCCATTAAAATTATAGCTTCGATCACGAGGAAGGGTGGTACGAGAGCGGAAGCGAGAGGGAGAGAAAGAGACGCAAGAGACGGGCCATTAATCGAGAATTATGGGTGCGAGAGTCTTTCAATACTTTCCCTCTGTCCCTCTCTTTCTCTACACGACGATAACTTCAAAAGGGCAGTTTACTCCAGGCGAGAGAGAGAGAATATCAGAGACGAAAGAGGGATGATATTATGGCTCGAAGCGAGAGTTATATATATATATATACATATATATGTTGAAGAACCACGAGAGAAGACCGCACGTCCCTGCGGAGTGAAGGAGCCAACGCTGCGAGGGGCAGAAGCCCCGCTGACGTTTAGTTATCGATCAAGTTTTGCTGCTCCGCTGATATTAGATACGAGGGTGTATTATGTACGATGTATACGTCTCGGATATATTTATATACATATATAGACTGTATTTTGTTAGATATATATTCGTGTGTGTATGTGTGTGTGTGTGTGTGTGGCGTGCTGTGGCTGGGCGAGGGATGAAAAATATCGGCAAGGCAGCACGTGTCGGTGGCGTGTGTACTATAGTTAATGACTTCCATTATGAGAGGTATAGACACCCCCTCTGGGATCGGCATTGTGGAGTGTCGAGACTCCGATCCCCTTCCACCCTTGTCCATCCTCCTTTCCACAACGGTCAGGAAGACTTCGCGGTTCGTGGCATCGATAGACAACCAATTTGTCTATCGAAACTTCGACACTGCTTTTCCTCATTCCTCGTTGCCCTTTTCCTCCCCTTTTATCCGACGGTTTTCGCACCTCTGTCCACTTTCATCCCTTGTCTCGAAGGGAGCTTGTTTTTTCTTTTTTTTTTCAAGCATCACGTTGACGATCGATCGTTATCAATTCTTCATTAATTTCAAGATACGAGTTAACTTACTCTCCTCTTATTTTCTAAGGGTAGTTTTTTTAAGGTTTATATGGAGGGGGTGAAAGGAGAGGGAACGATGGAGAAAGGCCGGTAGGTCTCGCGAGATGGAGCTGAACTACTCTATCGGCCCTCGGGATTTTTAGTCGTTTCATCTCTCTCTTTCTCTCTCCCCGTGACCCTTTTCATCCCCTCCCCCGCACTGTTTTACTCATCCAGTGTTTCGTTGAAAAACGACTGTCTTGTTTCGCCGAGCCCGCAGGGTGTCGTTAAAGCCTCTCGCGTCCTCGTTCGAGCTTCGCTATATATATGTATGTACGTGCAAACGCACATACACACACACACACACACACACATACATACAATGTGGGATTTCTGATGCTCTCGTTTTCGAGAAAATCCTGCAGGATAACGCGAGCCGAGAGGAGAAATTCGCGCAAACGCGAATGTAACGCCGGACCATCGGGAACGAGAGCTTTTACCACATCACGTGACCCACAACCTACTGCATTACGTATATAAAAGCGATTTGCAAAATTCATGTTTACCCTACGAAATGAAATATTCCCGTTGGGTTACGCTACGTCGTATACAAAAAGTTCCAAAGAAGCTTAAAAATCTCTCTTTTTATTGACTTTTTGCGTGGGTTTGTCGAGATTTTTTAATGAAACGCGAGTAAAATTTATGTACTCGCTCCCATTCAGATCGAAGCGCTGGCTTTTTCTGGCAATTAGCTAGATGAAATAAATTCCGATCAAATTAAAAACAAAAATCATCCACCCGTTTTTTATAAATATTTTATTCCCAAACCGTTTCGCGTTATCAATGAAAAATATGAAATAACGAAGTCCGAACGAAAAAAAAAAAAATAGAAATCAAAACGAGGCTTGTGTAGCATAGGCCGGGAATCGAAAACACGAACGAGAGAGAGCGAGAGAGAGAGAGAGAGAGAGAGAGAGCTGAAAAACCTGGAATGTTCGAGGATGAAGCGAGACAGCTGTCGAGTAGGCGAAATTATAGCCCGTCGAATTTTTTTGATAAAATTTCACAGAGAAATGAGAATATCCGTGCTTTTCCATAAGTCGAGGATGGAACGAAACGAGATATGAGTCGGGGAGAGATGCGACGAGCGAATGAACGAGACCAATTCAACGCAAAATGTCGAATTTCAATAAAATCACAATTAATTCATTCGCGTGTATCCATTTAGTGGCAAATCCACGGTATATTTTCCTCGTAACATTGGCATGTCGCGTACACCTATTAGCGAACTCTCCAGCGTTCGTTGAAAAAAAAAAGTAAAAAAGAAAATTGGAATAAAAAAAAATGGAAAAAATCAACGATCTTTTCAGGGCAAATGCGTTTTTTGCTTTTTATCGATGCTTGGTCCGCGCACTCGAGCATCGAGTGAGTTGTATTCAAAAAAATTCTACGCCCCTTGGCATTATGAGGGTGGGGCGGGGGGGAGGGGGGGGGGGGGCGCACACGCGCGTCCATCGTCCAATTAGCCCATGGGCATATTCGCGCTTCTCTCGTATCGCTTTTGATTGACGGACAACGTCGATATCGATGCATTATAAAAATCGTTAAATTTTCACATTTTCAACCGACGTATACGCCATCCGGACGAACAGCGTACCTAAAATTTGTTTCCGGTCGAGGGCAATTATAAAAAAGAGGAAGTAAATTGTGTAAAAAAAAGAAGGAAAATTCATAGGTTGATAACTAATCGAGGTGAATTTTTTGGTTCGTTGTAAAATATTCTTTGTTACGAGGTCGTTAAGGGATGGGAACAACTAACTCCGCAACGTGTCTCGGTCTAGGTTTAGCGATAGCGACGTACCACTCGACCCTCGTATAACTTTCGTTTCACGACTCTATGACGCTATGGTAAAAGAATGCGCGCGTTATCCGGTTCGAAAAACGAAGAAAAACAAAAAAAAACGGGAAAATAGGAAGGAAAAAAAAATGAAAATTTGAATTTAAATTTGGGACAACGCTTGGAAAATATACGAGAGTTTGAGGTTTATATACAAGCGACGTTGCACCGGTCTTCCGTTAGCCTGTTTTGGCAGACTATCCCTGCATGTGTATATATATGTAGATATAAAGAGATAGGGAGAGGACAGTGTGACACACAACAGGCTGCTACGGAAGAGAGGGCGCTGCCGTGCCACGCGCGCGTGAGGGAGTGAGAAAGGGGGAGGGAGGGGTGGGGGGTTCGACCGCGGAAAATCATAAAGTATGCAAAATCGCGAATGCAAATGGGGAAAGCACTATGCATGAAAATGGGTAAAACGTACGAAATATTGGATATGAAATATGCGAAGCACCCGAAACGAACGGGCAGTCAGCTCTCGCGAGATTCTCATATCGCAACTATAGCACATATATCGTCGCTATATACTATTCTCCCATGCAATTATATATACATGTATGTATATAGGGTGGACTCCACCCTTTCCCTCGAACCCGTAACGTCGACTCGAACGGTCGCTCTTCGCTCGCGTGCTTGCAATACAAAAAAATTGATTCATAAATTTTCATTAGTAAAATGCACGGGTACGGTAATGAGAACGCCGGAGCAAATATATACATATATATATTTGCTTTGGTGTATATACATATATAATAATTATTATTATATCAATATATATATATGTCTATATACATATATTATATTATATTATATTATATTATATTGTATTATATTATATTATATTATATTATATTATATTATATTATATTATATTATATTATATTATATTATATTATATTATATTATATTATATTATATTATATTATATTATATTATATTATATTATATTATATTATATTATATTATATTATATTATATTATATTATATTATATTATATTATATTATATTACATTATAATATATTACAGTATATAATATTATATTATATTATATTATAATATATTACATTATATAATATTATATTATATTATATTATATTATATTATATTATATTATATTATATTATATTATATTATATTATATTATATTATATTATATTATATTATATTATATTATATTATATTATATTATATTATATTATATTATATTATATTATATTATATTATATTATATTATATTATATTATATTATATTATATTATATTATGTATGTATGTATAATGATTTATTGATTCCCCTTAGGGTTACAGTGACTTTCGTTTCTTTCTCGTTTTTACATTTTCTTACAGTCTTTGTTTCGTATTTACAGGTTTACCTTATTCTACTTTTACATTGTCCTTATTCTATCTTATTTTATCTAATTCTACCTTATTTTCTAGTTTCTCCTACTCCTGCTCTTACTCTCATCTTTATTGGTTTATCTCTTTGCCGCTTTCTTGTTTCTTTGTTCTTTCTGTGTGCCTTCTTATCCTCCTTTTCTCTCTCTTCCCTCTCTCTCTCTCATTATTCTATCGCTCTTACATTGCCTTACATTTATCGCTCGCCTCTTAACAGTTTTTTTTTTTTTTTTTTTTTTTTTTTTTTCCTTTTCCCTACTTCTTTCTCCCGCTTTCGTCGACTTCCGTTTCCGCTTCATTCATTCCAATCCTTCTTTCATTCCTTCATACTCCTCTCTCGCTTCTTTCTACCTCTCTTTTTTCCTCTTCTCCTCCACTTCCTTCATCCACCCTTCCCCTCCTCCTTTCTCGTCTAGAATTTCCCTTATTCTTTCTCCTATTCCTCTCTCCTCCTCCCCTTCTCTTCCACATCTGTCTAGCATGTGCTCCCACGTTTCCTCCTCTTCCCCGCATATCCTGCACGTTTTCTCTTCTTCTGCTCCCCAATAATGTCCTGCTCTCATTTCATTCCCTAGTCTAAACCTCGCTATCCTCTTGTATCTTTCCTCCTGCCATCCTGCTACTAAGTATTTTGGTACCTCCTCGGTTACTACTTCTCTGTACCATCTGTTGTATCTTGAATTTGTTATTCTTTCTCGTCGCTCCTGCGCTTGTTTTTCTTTGTCTCTCTTTTCTATTTCCTCGTATGCCCCTTTGCTTTCTTCTCCTCCGTTTCTACTCTGCTTTTTTACCCTCTTCCTCTCCTTCTCCCATTCCGATACCTCTTCGTCTTTTACTTCTCTCTTTTTGGTCTCCTCCAGGCATAGTCTTGCCAACTCGCTTCCTTTTCCTTCTTCTAATTTCTCTTCAAACTTCCACGCTCGTCTTCCTGCCCTTATTCTTATTTTTTCCCTTTTCGATTCTTCTCTTACCATGTACCCTGGTGTTCTCCAATCTACTCCCATCGTCCATCTTATGTACCTTTCCTGTATTTTCTCCATCTCTTTTCTCTCCTTCCACCCCCATATTTCGGCTCCGTACCCCATCACCGTCCAAACCAGCGTGTCGAACAGCCACATTCTCCTTCCCCAGTTCCTTTCAAATTTCCTTTTCCCTATTCCCCATACCTGCCTCATTGCCGTTCCTGCCTTTTTTACTCTATCCCTTATCTGTGCTTCGTGCCCTCCATTTCTTTTGAATATATATCCTAAGTATTTAAACTCTTTTACTTCCTCCAGCCTTTCTCCTCTCCATGTCCATTCTATTTTCTTCTTTCTCCCACCTCCTTTCCTAAATCTCATCACTTTCGTCTTTCCCACGTTTACTTCTAGCTTCTTTTCTTCCATGTATCTCTCCATCCTCCGTATCATGCCTTGCATCCTCTCCTCATCCTCTGCCAGCATGACTACGTCGTCCGCGTAAGCCAGCGTGCATATTCTTTTCCCTGCCACCTTGATTCCCCCTCGCCACCCTTGCTGCATGTTTTCCTCCATATCCGCGATTAGCAAATTGAATAAGGCTGGGCTCAATGGACACCCCTGCCTTACCCCTTTTTCTATCCAGAATTTCTCTCCTGTTTCTTCTCCTACCTTTACCCTGCTCGTCGTCTCCCTGTACACCTCTTCTATCCTTCTCCTTAGTCCTCCTCTCACCCCTCTCTCCTGCAGTGCTTTCCATAACGTCTTTCTATCTACTCTATCGAATGCCGCCTTTAGGTCGATGAATGTCGCAATCAGTTTCCCCTGTTTCCTGTTGATCTGCTTCCCTATTATATAGTTTAGTGTGTATATGTTGTCTATCGTCCCTACTCCCTTCCTGAATCCCGTTTGGTTCGGCGGTACCATCTGTTTCCTTTCCACCTCTTCCTCTAATCTCTTCCCTAGCATTGTTGTATAAATTTTGTACATTGATGGCATTAGTGTTACTCCCCTGTAATCTTCTGCCTTTTTTCCTTCTCCTTTCTTTACTATTGGCACTATTATCCCCTCCTTCCATCCCTCTGGCCATCCTTCTCCTCTCCACACTCTCTTGCAGACTTCCCACACCATTTCTACTGCCATCTCTCCTCCGTACTTCCATGCCTCGTTCGGTATTTCGTCGTTTCCCGTCGCTTTTCCTTCTCTTATCTTCTTAATCGTCTCCCTTACTTCCTCTTTACTCAATTCTTCTTCGCTGTCTTCCTTTCTTTCTATCTCTTCCCCCTTGTTCCCTCCGACTTCTGTTCCCCCCAGTAGTCTCATGAAGTGTTCCTTCCACTCCTCCTTTCCTATACTGTCGTTTACTCTTTTCCTGATTTTCCTACCCCTGTTCACTATTTCCCATACCTTGTTTTCTGTCCTTGCCTCCGCTATCTCTCTTATTATCCTCTCTCTTTCTTCCTCTTTCTTCTTTTCACACCATTCCTTATATCGTCTCTTTTTCTCCCTGTACATCTCTCTTGTTCCCTTTTCTTTCCTCCACTTTCTTAGTTCCTTTCTTACCTCTTCTTTTTTCTGTTTCCCTTCCTCGTCTTCCCACCACCCACTCCTTTTCCTTGTTTTTTCCATTCCTCCGTTTTCTTCTCCTCTCTTCATGGCCCTTTTTATCCTTTCTTCTATTGCTCGAATTGTCTGTTCCTCCCCTTCCGTCGTCTCTTTCTCTAGTCCTGTCTTATATTCCTCCTTCATCCTGCCCGTCCATTGTCCGCTTCCCACCTTTCTTTCTCTTCTTTTCTCCATTTCTTTCTTTACCTTTCCTTTCCTCATCGTTACTATTAGCGGGTGGTGGTCTGATTCTATTCTATCTCCTACTACTATGTTTTTCACTCCCTCCCTTGTTCTTTCATCCCCCAACACATAGTCTATTACTGTTTCCCCTACCCCCCCAGTGAATGTAAACTCTCCTTGTCTGTCTCCTTCTATATTTCCATTCAATATTTCCCATCCAACTTCTTCTAACATCCTTATCAATTTGTTCCCCTCTGCATTTACCTTCCTATCCTTTGAGTTCCTTTCCTCTTCCTCCTCTTCCTCCACTCCCTTTACTCTCCCTCCTTTCCTACCCGTCCTCGCATTGAAATCCCCCCCTATTATCACTCTTTCCTCTTTCCCTTGTTTCTCCATCCTTCCTCTGACTTTCTCTAGCTTGTTGTCTATGTCTCCGTTTATATATAATCCTACTACTTCCCACACTTCTCTCTCTACTTCTATTCGTTTCGTTATCATCCCTTCAGTCTCCTTTTCTTTCTCCCTTTCTTCTACTTTTATCCCTTCTCTTATTCCCATTATCATACCTCCCATGGCTCTCCCTCTCTTGTTTTTCTTTTTCGCCCATTGTTTTTCCCACGTGTATCCTTTCGGTAGTCTTTCTCTTATCCTTTCCCATCCTTTTTCCTCTACCCACGTCTCTGTTAGTGTTACCACATCCCATTCTCCTATCGTTTCCCAAAATTCTTTGTCTTTATTTGTTAATCCTGCCACATTCCAGAATACTATCTTCAATTCCCTTTCCTCGTTCTTTTCGTCCTTTTTCGCTTTTCCCTTTCCTTGTTCTTCCTTCTCTCCTGTCTCTCTCCCCTTGCCTTTTTTTGTAGCTTTCTTCTTCTTTCCTCCTTTCTCTGACCTTATCCTTTCTTCCTCCCTCCTTCCCCCTTCTCCTCGTTTTTTTGTCCTCTCCTCTCCTCCTCCTGCCTTCCTTCTCCTCCCTCCCTTTCTCTTATCTCTCTTCTTGTATCCTTTGGTCTCCACCTTGCCCTTCCTCTTTCATCTCTCAGTTCCTCGCTTTCCTCGTCCCACTTCCACCATATCCCCTGCAACATAATCCGTCCTTGTTCTACCCTGACTCTTTCTCCTTTCCGCAGTTCCTCTGCCCCTATTTCTCTTAGTTTCCATTGCCTTTTTAATTCCTCCCTTGTCATTTCGCTTTCTATCCTTTCCTTTCGTCCTCTTAGTCTCTTCTTTTTTTCCATTACTTCTCTCTTCCCTTCCATGTCCTTCATTTCTACCTTTATCATCCCCTCCCTTCCTTGTTCCCATTTCCCTATTGCTGTTGCCTTTTCTATTCTTGCTTTTATCCCCAACTCTCCTATCAGCTTCCTCGCTGTTTCTTCTGGTTCCTCTCTCTCCACCTTGATTCTTTTCATTACTATGTTCTTCTTTATCGCTTCTTTTTCTTTTGCTTCTATTTTTCTTTCCATCTCCTTCATCCTCTCTTCCATCCCGTTTGTCTTCTCTTCTCCTCTCTGCTCCCCCTGCTCTCCTTTCCCTCCTCTTGCTTCTATTTTCTCTATCTTCTTTTTTAATTCCTCTTTCTCCCTCTCATTTTCTTTCATTCCTTCTTTCATTTTCATTATTTCCTCCCAGATCTCTGCTTTTTCTATCCTCCATCTCTCTTCTCCTTTCTCTAGTTGAGTCCTTATTTGTTCGTTTGTTGCGTTTATTCTTCTTATTTCTTCCTCTACTCTGTCTCCTTGTCTCTTCGCTTCTTCTCTCCCTTTCCTCAACTCCTCTCTCATCCCCTTTATCATTTCTTGCAGCGTTCCTTCTTCCTGTTCCTCCTCTCCTCTCGCTTTCTCCGTTCTTCTATTCTTATTTCCTGCCTCTCTTGCCCTTTCCTCTTTGTCCCTTTCCTCCCCTTCCTCTCTTTTCCTTTTCCATAATTCTGCTAAATCTCCTATGCTGCCTGTGCTGCTCGTACTGTCCCTTCTCTCTCTTCCTAGCCGTTCCGCGTTTGTTTTCCTTCCTCTCTTCGCTCCGTCCTCCCCGCTTTCCATCACTGCCACGCTCTTCTTCGTCTTTCTCCCTCCTACTGCCCCGGTGTCTTCTTCTCTTTCTCTCTACGCTCACTGTCTCGGTTCCCCTACTTCTCCTTCCTTCTCTTTCTCCCCTACCTGCCTTATCACTTGTCACTTTCTTTTTCTAATTCCTGCGCTCTGCCGTTTACCTCTCTACTCGTCCGATGGCAGCACCTTTCTTGCCGTCGTTCCGCGATCTTCTCTCTCCCACCTGTCGCGACGTCTTTTCCCTCTCTCTCTCTAACGCCTTTCTCTATCTCGCGTAATTTCCTAACCTCTTCCTCCTGTCTTTCCTTTCCTTCTTAATCCTCACCTTTATCCCTTCTTTTCCTTTCCTCCCTACTTTTCCCTTGGTTCCTGTCGCTCTACCCTGCAGCCCGACCACCTTCTTTCCCTCCTCTCCTGCTTTTTTTCGTCAGTTTTATTCACTTTCCCGCACGCACACTTCTCACACGTCCACTCTCTACCACGCCGGAAACGAAAGCCCCCATATTATATTATATTATATTATATTATATTATATTATATTATATTATATTATATTATATTATATTATATTATTATATTATATGATAATATATTACATTATATTATATTATAATATTTTATATTACATTATATTATAATAAATTATATTATCATATAATATATATATATAATATATATATGTGATTAGAAAACGAGGGAATCGAAAAAATTTGAACGAGAATCGTTCAATTTTTCCTTTGTAATTGGATCATTCTAAATGTTTAACGGGAGTTAACGTTTAATTGGTATATTAAGACAAAACGTTAAAGAAATTGCGAACAATCGATTCTCGTCGAGCCGAATATGTAACGCGCTGTTCAAATATTCCCGCTCGGTATATTCACATTTCCCACATTTCATTCTCGGAAATGTCGAGCAATTAATATTTTTCCATCAGCGCTTTGATCTCCCTCTTTCTCTCTTTCCCTCTCTCCTCTGCGTTTGTTTTTCTTCTCTTTTTTCTCGATCATGCGCAAAATCTCGTTCGAACGCGTGCGCCTGCCACGCCATTCGTTTCATTCTATTCTTTTCTTTTTGGATTTTTTTGCATTTTTATTTCCCCGTCCTATTCTTACATTCTCGTTCATTCTCAATTCTTAAAAATACTTTTAATTTCCACGAAAATGAGCGAAAAATAGAAAAGAAAAGAATGAAAAAAAAAAAAACAAAAAATTCATCAGCAGCGAACATTCGTATAATTGTAACGTGACCCAATTTTTCGTATATTTCGTCGATGAATTCTTAATTCATCGCGATAGTCCGACAACGTGTTTTTTCTTTTTTTTTTCTCATACCCATCCTATTTTTGAGATATCCATCGATCAAAGCCACGATCCACTTGGCTCGAGTCGTCGTACCCGGTGGTTTTATACATCGCGTGCTCTTTCCCCGATTGTATTCTATATTAGCCCGCGCGGTTATAACGCCCGAGTTCCCAAAGTGACAAGACAAAAAGTAAAAAATCATCATTACACCCCGAACAGGTGGCGGAGCGTTAAATTTATCGATGTTTATGTTTGCGATAAACAAAACTTTCGCTAACGTTCCGGAATTACATTCAATTCTCCCTATCTCTCTCTATCTCCGTCGTAATTCAGGCGATAAACGTGAAACCGTGGTTTTCGTACGACCCCTCGAACACAACGAGATCGTCGAACGTCCGGCAACTCGGAAATATACGTACATCCATAAATATAAGTATGTAAACATATAACTGTTTATATACATATACCTAAACAAGATACGTGGTCGTGACAATAATATATATATGTAGAATAGACGCGTTTCACGCATACGGGGCACGCGCAAAACACGCTTGTCCGCTCGCAGATTTTCCATCCCTCCCACAGCAAATCTGTCATACGTCGAGTATGCTCGTTCGCCCGTCCAAAGTGCAACGAGTGAACGAGTACGAGTATGAGTCTGATCGTGATGTTGCGCTTTGGGAGAGTGGCGTATAGCAGCAACCCCCTCCTTCCTTCAGCGACCTCCGCCGAAAACTCCATCCTACTCCATGAAACAATACATATGGTATAATGTTATTTGAAAACGTGTGTTCGTTCGCGTCATACGAGCCAACCGCTACTCGACATACGTATAGGTACGTGGGAGAAAACGAGATATAGCTACGTGTATATACACGTGTAGAAAAGCGAGGAGATAGGAAGAGGGGATAGGGGAAAGGGGTTGTATGGTGCGTCGAACATAATATTCGTTCGTATCGCGAGCACCTCGTCAGGAAACCAATTTCGACCGTTCGAAACGTATAAATATGTATATTACCGGTTATAACGTTACGTAGCGATGTTATAAACGTGAATTACAATATGGACGTTATTCAAGCCGGTAGTGTCAATTACCGTGGGGTATGGACGTGTCTTTCTCTCTCTCTCGCTATTTTTGGAGATCCCTCGGCCTTGTGGGGATTCAATCTGAGTGAGATTAATTAATAGCGGTTAATCCAAGATAACTAGTGATAGGTCGAGCCTTATTTCTTGGACCTGAATGATCTCACACATCTATAATTGTAGTGACACAGCCAAATTTGATATTCAGAATATAATAATTTAGTATATTTTTAGTATATCTAGAATAGTAGTTGATAGTAATTTTTTCAATCATGTACTGTAATTGTAACATTGCCTCATAGTTTGTTAAGACAAAATAATAAACCAATTTATTTCTGTCTTTGGAGATCATTCGGTCTTCGTTGATTCAATCTGACTCATGTCAGATTAATTAATAGCTTAATCCAAGATAACTAGTGCTAGATCAAGCCTTATTTCTTGGACCTGGATGGTCTCACACATCAATAATAATTATAGTGTCACAGCCAAGTTTTATATTTACAATATAATAATTTTGTATAATTTTAGTATATCTAGAATAAGTACTAGATAATAATTTTTTGAATCATGTAATGTAATTTTGGAATTGCCTCATAGTTTGTTAAAACAAAATAATAAACTAATTAATTTCTCTCTTTGGAGATCACTCGGTCTTGGGGGGATTCAATCTGACTCAGATTAATTAATAGCTTAATCAGCAACTTAATCCAAGATAACTAGTAACAGGTCGAGCCATCTTTCTTGGACCTGGATGATGTCACACCTATATCTATAATTATAGTGTCACAGCCAAGTTTTATATTTACAATATAATAATTTTGTATATTTTTAGTATATCTAGAATAAGTAGTTGATAGTAATTTTTTGAATGTAATTTGGAAATTGCCTCATAGTTTGTTAAGACAAAATAATAAACCAATTAATTTCTGTCTTTGGAGATCACTCGGCCTTGCGGGGATTCAATCTGACTCAGATTAATTATAAGCTTAATCAGCAATTTAATCCAAGATAACTAGTGCTAGATCGAGCCTTATTTCTTGGACCTGAATGATCTCACACATCTATAATTATAGTCACAGCCAAATTTTATATTTACAATGTAATAATTTTATTATTAAATTTTTTTAGTACATCTCGAATATGTAGTTCATAACAATTTTTTGAATCGTTTACTGTAATTTAAAAAAGATCTCACAGCTTGCTAAATCATAAGAATAAACCAATCAATCAATCTCTCTTTCCTCATGCGCATGCTCTCCGAGGCAGCGATCGGAAGGCACGAGAGAAAAATGCTACGAATAATAAACATCGATAATTTTGGATAAATCGTATCTATGATTGAATGACGTCGAGAGATGGATCGTGTGGCAATGAGGGATGGAGGAAGGGCTTCTTCATTCGCCGTCGCTTAAAACGAGAGCCAGAAGTGTTCGTGGTATTTCGCGCCGAGCTTTATACTCACTTTAATTTTTTTTTTATTTCTACCAATTTTTTGTTTTTCCATTTATTTTGTCTTCAATCCGTGACTAGAAAGGAAAAAAAACAGTCGGGCGTATAACCGTAATATAAAAGAGAACAAAAGCGGAACGAACGATCGGAAACCCGGATCACATACTTTCGCGCTTGGCGAGAGAAACAGAGAGAGGGTAGGTGGGGGAGGGGAGACTCCTAGGGGGTGAGGAGGTTGTACTCGGTTCGCCGAATCGCAAAGTCCCATTTTCAGAGCCACCTTCCGGGGGTGAGAGTGAGAGAGAGAGAGCTCGGCCAATGGATAACCTCGCGGATAGCAAGAGCTGCCGGGATATATTTGCCCTTTCAGAGCCAAGCACGATTCAACCCTCTATATACATATATATACATCCACGCATGTATATGAGAAAGAGGTACGAGGGTGGAACGATACCGAGCTTAATCGAGTAGAAACAAATTCAAAAACCATCCCCGCCTTCTCTCACCCCCTGGTGATCGTAGAACGTACGCGAAGTTGCAATCCACGTGAAAGTCTATATCGAGGGCGAATATGTATTAGTACAATAAGGGCGTATCTTCGTTACTCGTTCCAGATTCACGCGCGACTTTTTAACTCCAAGTTTCTTGCGCGATATCGCGCAACTCGCCGTTGAGAGGACTGATGATTCAGGAAAATGGGGTTGGCTCGTGACGTTGCTCGAATATTCGCTAGCTCGTGAGAATATTTATTTTTTTAAAAATAGCCACGAGTTCCAAAATATAGAAACGTTTCTCCGCACGAGCGAAGCATCTGCTCTGCGATCTTTCGATCGTTACGCCGATGTCGATTAAGGCGAGATTCTCGTTTTATTTTTGTTGGACGACGAGCTGTATATAGATCGTTCGAATTACAACGTACGTAGGGGATGAGGGTGGAAGAGTAGGGGGTAGTTAAGAAAGACCGTACAGGTCGGAGAACAGAGTTTTTGTTATCGCTCGGGGAACATTCGAGGACATTATTCTCGAAGGACGCTGAGACAAATGGGAGCTCGACATCGAAAAGGAGCTGATGTCGTTGAGGGGTGATGGCAGTCATCGGTTTGAGACGCGAGAGAGAGAAAAAAAAAAGGACTGGGGAAATGCGTCTCGCTACAGCCAACTGTTGGATTTTGATCATCGCGCTTCGTTGAATTCTCTGCTCGGTATCGATTTAATGTAAAACGATTTTTACGAGACCGAGTGAAAAATCCATTAGTCGCATGTCGTTGTGGACGAGTTTGATCGAGAGGGATGAAAATTGCGAGGTCGAGCTAAGGTTTTACAGTTTGCAAAAATAACTAAGAGCGACGTTAAAGATGAATCGTAAGAAAGTATTATCGACGTAATTCTCATTTTTACATCCCTTTTTCCATGACGTACGACCCTTATGACCTTGAGGGTGGAAAAATCGTTAATCCAGAGTTTTCCTGATTCGATCGTTCTTATTGTTTGAAATCGATGATATAAATATAAATACACCAGAAGTGCTGGCCAATTCCTGATTCAACTCGGAGGTTTCCCAATGGCGACGTATAAAAACGTACGAGAGTTGAAATAAGAAATTTTTTTTTCTTTTTTTTTTCATTTTTTTTTTATTGCTTTACCACGATGGTGGCGATCATCAGCCAAGTCTGTCACGTAGTATCGACTCTCCTTGGTACTCCGATAGAATTGAGATACGTGGTACGAGAAAACTCTCCCTTCATTCGTCGTACTATACATATACATATAGTTGCAAGGAATGAAAGAAAGGAGAGACGAGAGTTAAGATAGAGAAGCCTGCTTATCGAAATCCAGGTCGCGCCCGAAGGAGAATCAGCCGTACTTCCATTTTCTTTTTTTTTTTCTTCTTTTCCTCTCTTTTCTTTTTTTCTTTCTTTAACCCAGAACGACTCCGAGAACGTCCATTACTTCATTCCTTTCTCGACGTATAACTATATATTTATACTTCTTCTGCTTATGAAGACGAGACATTATTGAAATAGCACGGCGAAGCCAGTCGAGGAGGGGGGGGGGGGGGCGAGGAAAAAAAAGCTCGGTGGAGAGATAACCGCATGAAAAAAGATTTCCGTTATCAGAATCGTCGAACGACGACGAGGACGACGAAGACGACGACGAGCGGAGAAATAAAATTGGGTCAATGAGATGCTCGACCCGAAGGCGAAAGGTCGGACTCGGACGAATACGGGATGGTCAGAGCGAGAGCTTGGACAGGGATGAAAGCTTCGGAGAGAAAGAGAGAGGGATAGAAAAAGGTTAAAGCAGAGGATATTCGAAATTCCAAGCGAGTAGAAGATCGAACGAGCGAAAAGATATATATAGGGCAGGGTAAAATATATGCGCAGACATCGAGAAAGTGGGATGAAAGAGAGGAAAGAAAAGGGGGACGAGGGATGAAAGAAGGAAGTTGTTTTGGGCGAAGGTTATTTTCCGGACGAGCGACTACGCGCGGACTTGCTTCTCAGGATTCTCCAGTTACTTCTTCCATTTTTCCCTCTTTCCATCCTCTCGGTACCCTGAAAATCATCCCCCTACGAGAACGTCCCACACGCACTCGCGTAACCAACCGTCCAGTAGCATTATATCGGAGCACGTCGTACAACGATCCACCGTCGGACATTTATTAGACAAATATTCGCGATCTTATCGTTGGGCTTGGGAAACTCTCGACCCCCCCCCCCCCCCCGTTTTTCTTTTTATTTCTACTTCCTCCATTCCCGTCGTCTCTTTCGTTGTTCGGTCTTTACCTCGAATTCCGAAAGCGAAGTATATTCTCGAACCCCGAGGCATAAAAGTGTACTTCGTGTATTCCTTCCTCTTTTCGTTTCTCCCCCCTGACCCCCCTTCGCTTTCCCCCTTTTTCAAGAAAAGTCAAGATAGAGTTACAGAATGGCAAAATATCTCTGCGTGAAATCGCCATCGTGAAATCGGTCGAGCGGTCGACGTTACCGATACAAACATTTATATATACATGTGGTAGGGAGGGGGGGAGGGGGGTAGGAATGTATACGTGTACATCTATACGAGGGTGAACTTTGACCGAGGCTATGATACAATCTTCACTGAATACCCGTTCCAAACCATTTTCCCCGTTTTCATCCAGCTCGAGTCTCGAGTAGATAGAGAAACAAGAGACTTTTACGATACGACCAATGTCAGGATATCGATACGATACGGATATTGTATATTTTTCCGTCGGGTCGACGAGTCAAAATTTCTTCGGTACATACATACAACACGCTCTTACCAGTAAACGGACGGGATTGGTCATTTACGTTCGGAAAAATATAAAGAAAAAAGTAAACAGAAATGTGAAATGAAATAGGAAATAGATCGAACGTATCGATACGGGGGTAGTTTGGTGCGAGGGGCAACGACGACGTTCGTCGATTGATGGGGAAACGAGGGGGTGAATGACATGGGTCGAGGGTAAAGAAATGGAAAGTAAAGGGTGGAGAGTGTACGAGATAGAGGGATGAAGGAGTAAAACGAACTTCGAGGAGGGAAAGGGATGAAGAGGACTGGCACAGTTATTAGCCACCTAACGATCGATCGGCAGTCGATACAATTCTGTGTTATTTAGTGTGTAGATCGAATAAAACGATAGATAGTCGAGTCAACCGAGTGACGATGACTGTATTTTTCCTTAGAAACGAAACGTGCCAACGACTGTACCGTGGCTTCGCAAGCAACATCCCCTTGTGCCATTTCACTCCATAGTTTTCCGTGTTATTTCCTCGGAAAAAAACCCCTCGCCCTCTCGCATCGTGTTCCGGAAGGATCGAGAGGGAATTGCTCGTGAAGAAAGGGATGAAGACTATCCCACCTATCCACAATCCACAGCGTCTTGTTGGACGTATATGAGAGCTGGCTGGGGTTATATTCTCCGGAATCCCCCTCCTTACCGTTGCATCGTACGTATATACTGTATACCTATGTGTATATAGGGGTGGGGGTATAAGGGGTGAAACAATGGACGGGAAAGATCGTCGAAAGCTATAGATGGAAGAGACACTTGGTTGATGGCGCGCTGAAAAGGCCGTATATGCGAACGATATGGAGAAAAGGAGGAAGGAAAAGTGGCTGGGAAAATCATCCCCTAGACTGACCTTTACACGTCAACGATTCACCCTTATTCCTTTCACTTTAGGACCTCACGCTTTCACCATACCAATTTTTTCCCCTCCTTTACTCCCCTTTACTGTAGTACACGTACATATATATAATAGTCGAACAACTCAGGGGAACAAAACGATCGTATTCACAGAATGACACGGATTACCGACTGTCGGTAAAATATATATACTTATTTTTGTCACGAAGTACGTCAAACTAGGATCGAATTTTCATATAAAAATTGTTTGTTAGTCTACGTTTCTAACCCTCCCCTCCCCCCGCCCCTAAAAAGAAGTGAAATTTTTTAAAATGTTATTTTACACGAGACTAAAATTGCGATAGAGACAAGAGGAGAATGTGTTAAACAGGTTCTACGCGCCCACGCTTTCTTGTGTATTTCCGTTACCGCGATGACGACCAAGACACCCAACGCACTCCCGTCTCTCTAGAGAAAGAGAGAGGATAGAGAGAGAAAGAGAGTAAAAGCGAACGTCTCCGTTTTCGCACACAGGAGTGACGAATGATCAGAAAATAGTGTGTCGTCGCCCACGCGCTCCGACTGAAAATCATTCGAGGGGTACGCACGGAGGGAGAGTCTTTCTCAAGATGCTGATGGGCGATGCTGCGCGCGGACATCGCCACGCGAGCGTCGCTTGCGTATATAGACCAGAAACGCCCCGGAATGTCGTTCACTTTAACGCGTTCTTCTTCCCGTTTCTCTCTAGTCGCGCGCCCTAACGCCGCACTTCCGTTCCGGAATTCCTTATGCGCCTTAGGGTCATCGCTCATCCGCCGATGACAAAAATTCCACGCGACCCTCTATCGATACGTACAATTTTATTATATATATAAACGTGTGCATGTGTGTGTGTGTGTGTGATATTTCGATCAAATATTCTCGGGACGATATTGTCCAGAATCAATGAAGAGCGACAAGAAAAGGCCAAACGGGAGGGGGGCAGGGAGTTGAACGTTGTAAAAAGAATAACCGAAACGTTTGAAGCGCGGTAACGAGGAAGAAGGCGGGGGCGTAGAGTTGGAAAAAGAATTAGAGGAAGAGAGAGAGAAAAAAAAGGAAGACGAGCGAAGAAAAAGGGGAGTGGGGAGCCGTCGAAGACGAGCTACTGCATCCCCACCCCTCAATCTTTCGCTCTCTCGCTTGGACCATTATCGTCACGGTTCTTTGAATAATTTAACAATTAAGATGGAACTTTTCGTTAAGGAGAGTAGGAGCAAGAGAGAGAGAGAGAGAGAGGGAGAGAAGACGATTTTCTCGTTGCGAGTCCGAGGCGGTACAAAGAAGACGAAAAGGAGGAAGAATAAGTGCCGCTTGGGTGATACGCCGGTGATGGTAGCAGCCCCCTGTTGAACGCAAGGGGTGGGAGGAGGAGGAGTGAGTGGGAGGGGAACGTGAGAAGTGCGGAGAGAAAACAGAGAATAAAGAAAAAGGAGAAAGGCGAGGGAAGTGAAAATGCGAGAAAAAAAGTGTAGCAAAGGCAACGGTGGAGAAGAGGGGAGTGCGGGGATGGGGGAAGGGGGAATATACTTTAAAATGCGGAAACTCGAGAGTCGCGAAACGCCGTTGAAGAAGCGGGCGCTCCGGTGAAAAGTTTTCCGTCGAGACGTCACAGTCGTATATTTCTCGGTACGACCGTGCATTAATCTTGACGCTCTCGTTCGGCTACCCGTAGACACGGATATATATCTATATATATATATTTCACGAAAAATAAAATGAAAATGCGAACAAAATGCATGAATGTATTAATGAATTTTTTTCCTTCTTCTGTTTCTTTATTTTTTCGTCAAATCGTGGGAAAAGAAGACTGGAGGGAGAAAGCTTTGTTTGGGAGAACGAGGGTGAAATTTCCGCAAGGGTGGAGGGAGGAATTAAATAACGAATCGATCTTTCGATCGATCTCTGGAAAATGTTCGTCTCGTCATGAAATTATCTCAACCGTTAATTCATCGTCGGTTTGCGATTATTTAATCGACGTAAGATCGATCGGTTATTAATTAATCGATCGACGCCGCGCGATAAATACTTCATCGATTATAAATCAGTGTCGGACGATGAGAATTGACGTATTGCCTAATTAAGACCGAAATTTGCGAATGTGATCGGAAGCGAGGAGACTGTGCCACACGGGGTGAACGGAAATGCGGTAATGCACTTCCGGTTTACGGATGAATGGCTGGCGCGTGCATCGTTGCTCGAAGATGACAAGATAGACGGCGCTACGTGATTTATATATATATATATGTACACGATACAATGCATACCAAGGGTTTAACAAAGCAAGAGAGAGAGAGAGTGAGAGTGAGAGAGAGAGAGCGCTTTTGGTTACGTGGGCGCGTAGCACGTTTCGTGTCTAGCCGGTACGACGAGGTATTCTCTCGTACGAGGAGAAACGGACGATTCGTGAGCGCTGAGATCAGCAGATTTGCTCTAGACGGCTCTATGTACCCGCGGTGAGAGGGCTTGCGTAACTACAAACGTACGCGCGCTCGGAGGACAAGAACGGGAGATAGAGAGAGCGAGAGGGAGGGAAAGAGAGAGAGAGGGAGGGAAAGAGAGAGAGAGAGAGAGAGAGATTGCTGGGCTACACCGACTGACCCACATACACGGGCTTTATTTAAACCGCGTAGAGTTTATCCTCTTCGGTGCTTTTAGTCTCGGCTTTCGTCTCCGTTTCCATGCGACGAGAGCACGCGACTAACGTGAATTCGTACACCTTGGGACCGTAGCTACGATTATGACCACGGGAAGATCAAAGCGGAAAATTACGATAACGGAAGTCTCATGTCGAAATTATTTGACGAGCGTAGTACAAGGTTGATATTAACGTTATTTATACGAATTAACAATAATCGATATTTATTTTTTGAAAAAATTGTAATTTGGAACAATTTTTTATTCGATAGTAAAAAAACAAAATTGGGAATACGATAACGGAAGTCTTCAGGTGAAATGATTTGACGAGAAGTTTGCAAGGTCGATATTAACGCCATCTAGACGAATTAACAATGATCGATCATTATTCAAAAAAAAAATTGATATTTAGAAAAATTGTTATCGATAATAAAAAAATTAAATTGACAATTCAATAACGGAAGTCTCATGTCGAAATTATTTGACGAGCAATTTACAAGGTCAATATTAACGCCATCTACACGAATTAACAATAATCGATCATTATTTTTAAACAAATTGATATTTTGTAAAATCGTTATTCGTTTATAAAAAAAAGAAACAAATGACTTATCAACAAAAATTAAGTTCATTTGTACGAAACCAAAATTTTCAATATTTACATTTTATCAACCCCTAACTCGAGCTACTCCTTTATACATACGCATATTGCGTCACGTTTATGTGTATCGACAGTAAGCTATAAGCTGTAAAAGGATAGGCATATACGAAAAAAAAAGATCTACGGATAAAAAAAAACTTGGCCGAAGTGAAACGAGGATCGATCCGCGTTCGCGAAGCATCGGGGGTGGTAGCTTCGGTTTCACCGTTAAGCATTTTACCATCGGAAAACACACGCAAAATACAGTTATATCCGTATATATAAGTATATCTATATAGTGGCGTTAAGGGATGATAGTATATCCGAAAGCGTTTTTACGAGAGCCGATTATCCTGCATATTTGATGACCAGCCTCGATCCACCCTCGTGGCGCGAAGCATTATAGTCATCCTCGTGTGTGCTCGTGTCTGTCGCGAATGGCGTATTCCCACTACCCTTTTTTTTTGTCACGACTCGTTACGAGCTTCGCACACGCTTGGAAACACCTTTCGACCGGCCATTTTCCCTTTTTGCCCAGTAACTTCGCGTATACTGCAAAAGCCTTGTACCGAAGGGTGTTGATGTATTTCTAAATATTTCAACGATAGGCCGAAACCCTAGGTTGAACAATGAACGAGAGCTCTTTAGGGGCCGTTCGGTGCTCGTCTACTTTATATATGTATATATATATAAACCCTGACGTGTCTGAAAGTTGTGCGAAGCACTCTGTTCTCTACCATGATTATCCCCAATAGGGTTAAAGGGTTTAGAGTACCTGGGACGAAAGAGAGAGAGAGAGAGAGAGAGAGAGAGAGAGAGAGAGAGAGAGAGAGAGAGAGGGTTGGATGAATCGACGAGGGGTGGGGGGATGAGAACTTCGAATTATCAAAAATGCGACCGCATGTATACCCAAGGGTATTCTCGTACAGTGAATAAACTCGTTTTGCCCCGGCGCAAAAGGCCAAGAGATAACGAAATAAGGAGAATTAAAAAATCTCTGCGAGCTTCAAGCTCGGATCGTTATTTTTCTCTTTGATTTGCTCACCGCATCATGTATATGTATATACTTTTTTTTTATTTCACGGAGGTCAAACAAAGCTCCTGGGTCAACGGTCGAATAACCTAGAGAACTCGAATACGTCAGGTCGTTAGTTCGATGTGTTTGTCGCAACCCTTAAGAAATGGAAATAAATGTGTGCCGATAAGGTCGGCCGTACTTTTTCTTTTCTTTGATACGATTGACGAACAAAAAAATGATAGATGTGATATTTGGGGGGTTGTTTTTGCAGGTAGATTATATATACATTTATAATAAACATGCAAAACCAACTATTTCATATAGAATTATATGTATATATATAATTATACATTATAATTACATATATATTATATTTTATATCTATTATTATACATATGTTATTATTATTATATACAGTATATATTACATATATATTATATTATCATATATTATATTATATTGTAGCATAATATATTATATTTTATTGTATATTATATTATATTATATTATAATATATTATATTTTATTGTATATTATATTATATTATAATATATTATATTGTATTATAATATATCATATTATATTATATTATATTATATTATATTATATTATATTATATTATATTATATTATATTATATTATATTATATTATATTATATTATATTATATTATATTATATTATATTATATTATATTATATAATATTATATATTAATATAATATATAATTATTATTATTATACCTGTATGTATGTATGTATGTATGTATGTATGTATGTATGTATGTATGTATGTATGTATGTATGTATGTATGTATGTATGTATGTATGTATGTATAGTTTACTTGCAAAACCGACCACCTAACAATTTCATCTAGCATTTTTTTTTCCACGAAAACCGCGGGTGTGCGTGAGTTATGTATTTATGGGGCGGAGTTTGTCCCCGTTGCGTGAAATCGCATTTGGTACGTGACCCTTGAACTCGACATCCCCCGGTAGGACCTCGTGTGCGTGATCGGTACGAGAAAAGAACCTCTTGATTGGGAAGGGAGGGCCTCGAGAAAAAAAAACTCCGGAGTCTCGCTTCTCGATTTTCAACCACCGTACGGTATATACCGAGAAAAAACAACCCCCCTTTTATCCACGATGCGTGATATATAACAAAACTACGGGAGGAAAAATCGTACGGTTGGGTAGGGGTTGAACGAGAGGGTGAGACTGTGTATGTGTATGTGCGTGTGAGAGAGAGAGAGGCTACTAAATTTTCCGAATGGTCGACGGAATACTGATTAACGCTTAATAGAATTAGAGCGAGATAGGTATATAGCGAGATACACGCGACCTCGGCAAAATCGAATGGAACGTGGGAGAAGGGAGGGGGGAAAGAGGGGCGGTAGCTCGGGAAGAAAATCTCGATAAATCGAATTTAGCCGTGGGGAGGAACGAAAATTACGGCTTCGGTCCAAATCTCTCGTTTCTCTCGGTCCTATTAGCGAATATAATAATCACAATGATAACTGCAACAATAATAATAATACAACGGTGCTTACCGCTACAAGGATTTCGGGTCTCCTGAATGTTCATAAATTTTCATATTCAACGCGGGGTGGAAATTAGAGAATTGCGCACAAGAGCGGGAGACAGAGATAGAGAGACGAGGAAAACGGTCTAAAATAATATTCGTCCTTGGTGACCTCCCTCAGGAGCTCCATAATCTCATGCAGGCGTGGGTTGTACAATCAACCCTTATATACATATATATTATGTCTGGGGAAAATGTACGTTCGGGTCAAACGTGAAATTGCACTCGAGCCACTTGTAATTCTCGGTGCACTTGAACGATCGTGGCTGAATCGGTCCAGGTTTCTCTCCAGCCAATGTTCCCGTAGGGATAACCGGGTGGGAAGCCCTTCGAGCTTATGGAGGTATCAAGAATAAGGGACGCATATTTCGCGAGGACAAGTGCAATAGTTATGGGCTAATCGCGATTAAAATATGGAAAGTTCAATATCAACGACGTATCGATCTTGTCGGGAAACGATCTTCGTGAAAAATCGGAGAAATTATTCCAGGAAACAAATTTTTGACCAGCCAATATTCCTGTAGGGATAACTTCGTAGGAAGTCCTTTCAGCTTATGGAAGTATCAAGAATAAGCTGATCGCGATTAAAATACGAGAATTTCAATATCAACGACAAATCGATCTTATCGTTAAACGATCTTCGTGAAAAATCAGAGAAATTATTCCAGGAAAGAAATTTTCGACCAGCTAATGTTCCTGTAGGGATAATTTCGTGGGAAGTTCTTCGAACTTATGGAAGTATTAAGAATAAGCTGATCGCGATTAAAATACGAGAATTTCAATATCCACGACAAATCGATCTTGTCGGGAAACGATCTTCATGAAAAATCGGAAAAATTATTCCAGGAAACAAATTTTCGACCAGCCAATGTTCCTGTAGGAATAACTTTGTGGCAAGTCCTTCGAACTTATGGAGGTAATCGCGATTAAAATACGGAAATTTCAATATCAACGACGAATCGATCTTGTCGGGAAACGATCTTCGTGAATAATCGGAGAAATTATTCCAGGAAAGAAATTTTTGACCAGCCAATATTCCTGTAGGAATAATTTCGCGGGAAGTCCTTCGAATTTATGGAAGTATCAAGAATAAGCTGATCGCGATTAAAATACGAGAATTTCAATATCAACGACAAATCGATCTTGTCGTTAAACGATCTTCGTGAAAAATCGGAAAAATTATTCCAGGAAACAAATTTTCGACCAGCCAATGTTCCTGTAGGGATAACTTTGTGGCAAGTCCTTCGAACTTATGGAGGTAATCGCGATTAAAATACGGAAATTTCAATATCAACGACGAATCGATCTCGTCGCAAAAAATCGGAAAAATTATTCCGGGAAAGAAATTTTCAACCGAACTCACCGAGTTAATGGCCGTCATGCCGCCGTGACGACGAGGATCAGTGTCCACTAGCCCGCTGTCACTCTGTAACAGAAAATAAAATACGAGCGTGAATTAAATTTTTTCAATCTCTCTCTCGATGTAAAAAGAATTCATCTAAAATAATAATAACAATAATACCGTACTAACTCATGAGAAAACATTAAGTTACGTATAAATTAGAAGATTGTCGGGTGCACGTTGAACGCAGTAAATTACTTCGATACGGTCCGTTGAAGTTGAAGGGCAATGGCTATACATTTATATATTGGTACAACGATGAAAAGCTCGGAAGGAAGAAAGCGCACGCTCTCCTGTGCACGATGAGAGAAAGACAGAGAACTTTGGAACTTCGCACATTGCGCACGACCCAGTTGACTCGATGAAAAGATCTTTTCATTCGCTCTTTTCGGGATAAACGTTTCGATAAAAAAATCACCTAAAGACACATCCGCCTCTAGGACGACGCCTGCTACGAATCCCTTATTTCCCTTTTTTCATTTAATTCGTGTCCTAAAACGAATTTCCAAAAAATTTTTTTTCAATTAAAAAAAAATCGACCGACCTCGATCGACCGTTCGTTTTCTCGCGACGAACGGAAAGAGAAACCGAAGAGGGATATTACGTATCCATGAATTTTTTATTTCACAGCTTTGATGGTAGTTGTTAATTAAAATTGCATGGGGAAAAATGTGCTCTAGGGATTATACCTACGAGCCAACCCTCCGCCCTACCCAATCCCTTCCCTACTTCCACACTCAAGCTCGAGTTTCCGAATTTTGTTATTAATTATTCGACCAGGACTTTGAAACGAGGCAAAGCCGATTGGAATAAAAATTCGCCGCGCTATCAAAGGGACACGATCGCGGCGAAACTCTTTGAGTCTTCGTGCGAAGATTAGCATATACACTGTGGTCACGAAGACGAGTAAATAATTTCTCTTTCGTATCGTTCGCGCGCTGTAATCCAATCGCTTCGTTAAATCGAAGGTAAACAATTTCCGGTGAATTAAACGACGTTTATGTTTTGATAAACGTCGCGTATCGTATTAGAAAAAATGATCGAAGATCGATTAGTTATCGAGTTATCGAGTTGTGCGAGGGACAAGGTTTCTTCTTTATTTAAAAAAATTTTTTTTTTTTTTGAGATAAACGCGATCTTTGGTTTGAACGACGCGAGTATCCGGTAGTGGAATAGTTGCTTTGGGTGAGCGAGTATAGAGGAATATATCTTCGCTACGACTAGTACGACGATGACGAGCTCTCCACCTTTGTCATGCAAATATAGACCCGAGGGAAAACTTTGACGCACGTCGCCGTCCGCCTTCGTCGCCAAAGTCGGGGTTGCTGCCTGCTGAGGCAACGAGCGACTGTACGCGACGCCACAACTGCCTCGTTAGGTACCTACTTCGTAATCGAGGAAATCCTGGAAACTACCGTTAGTCGATATATGTAACGCGTATACGTGCCTTCGATGTCATCTCACATACGTGCTTATGTATATGGCACCTTGTTGGGGGAGGGGGAGGGGGGAGGGGGATCAATTTACGAAGAAACTATTACTCTCGTCATTAGGAAATCATAGAGATATATGTTTAATAAATTATAGGTTATGTTTAATTAATTATTTACTAGTTTGGGGACTAATTAATCAATGATCGATTTTATTTAATTCATTATTTATTATTTTGTTGACTGAATAATTAATGATCGATTTTATTTAATTCATTATTTATTATTTTGTTGACTGAATAATTAATGATCGATTTTATTTAATTGATTGTGTAATTTTGTATTACATTATTGGCTAAGTAATAAATGAGAGATTTTGTTTAATTAGTTGAGTAATTCATTATTAAATTATCAACTCAATAATGAATAGTTTAATTAATTATTTACTAGTTTGTGGACTAATTAATCAATGATCGATTTTATTTAATTCATTATTTATTATTTTGTTGACTTAATAATTAATGATCGATTTTATTTAATTCATTATTTATTATTTTGTTGACTGAGTAATTAATGATCGATTTTATTTAATTGATTGTGTAATTTTGTATTACATTATTGGCTAAGTAATAAATGAGAGATTTTGTTTAATTAGTTGAGTAATTCATTATTAAATTATCAAGTCAATAATGAATAGTTTAATTAATTATTTACTAGTTTGTGGACTAATTAATCAATGATCGATTTTATTTAATTCATTATTTATTATTTTGTTGACTTAATAATTAATGATCGATTTTATTTAATTCATTATTTATTATTTTGTTGATTGAATAATTAATGATCGATTTTATTTAATTGATTATGTAATTTTTGTATTAAATTATTGGCTAAGTAATAAATGAGAGATTTTGTTTAATTAGTTGAGTAATTCATTATTAAATTATCAACTCAATAATGAATAGTTTAATTAATTATTTATTAACTTACTGACTGGATAATAAATGATCGATTTTGTTTAATTATTTGAATAATACTGTATTAAATTATTGGCCAAATAATAAATAGACGATTATCGATTTTATTGATGACTGAAAAATCGATTATCATATCATATTTAATTAATTATTTATTTATTTGTTGGCTAGATAGTTAATCATCGATTTTATTTAATTAATTGAGTTATACTTTATTAAATTATTGGCCAGATAATAAATATACGATTATCGATTTTATTAATAATTACGAAAAATCGATTTAATATTAACGTATTACTTATTTTTATCCCGAGTCTTCTTTTATTTCACATTCTATTTTTATTTATTTTATATACTCGGGAATAAAATGAGAATAGGGGTAAAAAAGAATGGTGAACGGATGGAATATCGAGCGAATCAAAATTTCACGAGAATAAAGAGACTCTCATGTTGGCGAAGGGTCCAGGAAATTTGTCCTGCCCAAGGACGATGAAGGAAAAAAAGGCCTCATGGTTGGGCAAGGATCGAGCGAGAGCGAGGGAGGAAGAAAGGCTCTCGTCATACCTCGAAATTTTATCGAGAGGCAGAAATTACATTTTTTTCTCTTGGCTCGCTTCTCTCTTTCTCTCTCTCTCTCTCTCTCTCTCTCTCTCTCTCTCTCTCTCTCTCTCTCTCTCTCTCTCTCTCTCTCTCTCTCTCTCTCTCTCTCTCTCTCTCTCTGCGACCATCACGAAAACGCAATAAGCCACGTGCAACGATGCGCGCGTGATTCCTTACCTCGGGTGTTCGAGTCCGCTGCCTCTCTCACCGTATTTTTTTTTCTTCCCTTCCTTTTTTTCCCTCTCGTTTCTTTCGGTTCACCGAGAGTGGCTCATTGGCCCGAATCGAAATTCTCTTTTACCCCCCACCCCTCCGCCCAACTACCGACCCAACCCTTAGAATTTCAACCCTCTCTCGAAAAAGACGTTGGTGCTGGTAGCCACGCATGACCCTTTACCTCTATTAAACTTTGATTTTCACGAGGGTGTGCACGAGACACGAAGAAGAGGAAGGAACGAAGAAGAAAAAAATTGCAAAAAAATCGATCCTATAACATCGAAATTGGCCAATCGTTTACACATATCACCCTTAAATAGCGCCTATCACGTCCTCGACATAATAATTTTTTTTTTTACAAACAAAGAATATCGCGATCGCAAAATAATAAAAAATAACAACAATATTTCGTACGAATTAATTTTATCAAAATCTTCGCTTCGTAAATCTATTTTTTATTTTCACGAACAAACAATAACGCGATCGCAAAATAAAGAATTCCATGCGAATTAATTTTATCAAAATATTCCAGTCTTAAAACACGATTTTTTTTTTACAATTTTTGTTTCCATCGCGATTCGACATTGCAATTAGAAAATATAAAATCCTTTCTTCTCTCTCTCGAGCATCGCGACGGTAGTCGAGAGTCGAGATAAATACGGGAAATACGAGAGGCAACTTTAGTCGGACGAGTACGTGACGTTACGACTTTATTCGTGAACCGTTCGTGCCCGCGTGTCTGACTCTCGACGACCGTTACTACTGGCGCTCCGAGGTAAAATAGCACACATCTCCCACGGCGTCGAGCTCTCCCCCGTACCTTTGGACAGACATGAAATTGTTCATCTCGCAGTCGAGTAGTACGAGAGAGAGAGAGAGAGAGAGAGAGAGAGAGAGAGAGAGAGAGAGAGAGAGAGAGAGAGAGAGAGAGAGAGAGAGAGAGAGAGAGAGAGAGAGAGAGAGAGAGAGAGAGAGAGAGAGAGAGCAAGCTGAACGTACGACGTTACAGTTTCACGACGTTTTGTCTTCGCCAAAGGGGTAGCGGTATGAGCTAGGGGGTAAAAGTTCGTTTGGGTTGGCTGAAAAGCGAACGACTCGTTCGGCGAAATACGAAGCGATGTAGGTATATTACATTCTCGCGAGAGAAAATAAGAAGGAAGATGAGCAACGCGTGAAGTTTGAAACGCGACATGGGACATATAGTTATATATATATATATGCCTATATATATATATATATATATATATATATATATATATATATATATATACACATATATATATATACAAGTTCTGGATTGAAACGAGCAATTTTGCCACGGGGCGAATGTCGTAAAGCGAATTATGACCTCCGCGTAATTTACGGACTTGGATGGAAAGATACGAAATTGCGAAGGTTCCACAGGGTTGCGCGCGGTGGCGCTGCGATAACTGTTGGAAGCAACTTTTCAGACTCGCGGCATAGATCTATATAGATACGTTCTCTCTGATTCGTCGAAACCCGATCTCTCGCTCTTCTCCAGTTCGGTATAACTTATACGAGTCTGTATATATATAGTGAAATTTTCGCTATATATATATATATATATATATATATATATACATATACATATATATATATATAGAGCGAAAATTTCACTTGGCAATATCTCTCGATATATGATGTCACGTTGGGGTGATTTGTATCAATCGCGACCGAAGCGTCGAGGGAGAAAGGGGTCGCCACAGGATCCACTTACATTATACTGCGAGAAAGGGGAAAGGGGAGAGGGTTTATTGCCCGGGATTTTAGCCGAGCTAATAGTTTTCTCTCTTCGTGAACGGGAGATGAAAAAGGAGAAGAGCGAATGCGAGATCCGCGAAGAGGAGAGATGCTGGGGAGTTTATATACCGGGAAAAACGATGGTACGTGTATACGCGTAGAGATGGCACTGTGCGTGTATTATGGTGCACTCGAGAGCAGGCTGCAGCGATGTAGCTCATAAAATGTGAATCTTAAAGAGCCGGATCAGTCGTGGTCGAGATTCACTATCGTCGCTCTCTCTCTCTCTCTCTCTCTCTCTTTCTCTCTCGCAGCTTCTCTCGGTTCGTTTGACTCAATCTCCAGCTCCTGGTACGGCCTCATTGAAACTTGATCGCACTGGAAAATCGTCGAACGAAAATAGAAAAACGCATTTCGCATCTAGCTCCACTCTCGATTATCTTACTCCAACTTTTATTAATTAATTAATTCAATTTCTGTATTATCGTAAAGAAAATCTTCTCGTAATTATTCTATTTCTATAATTTATTTTTCTTATCACTCGCAATTTCGTAGAATTTCTTATTTATGTAATAATATTGTAAAAAAAAAATAATTGTTTTTTAAACAAATACGAGTTAATACGAGTTTATTTTTATTTAAATCTTTAACCATTGTTCGCATTCGATCGGGAAATTTGGCGTTTAGAATTTCAACGTGTTTCACGAAACGATAAATCACGTCAGCTTCGTTCGCATTCTTTCTTCCCGTAGCGTCAACTATGTTATAAATTTCATTGGTCCCCAACGCGAATATTCTACGCGTCTATACGCGTATATACATATAAGCGTGTATATAATTGCATTCGCTGGGCAAGTGCGAGCGTCGGCGCAATAAATCATGAGTGCACGAGAACACACATACACACGAGCCACGCTGGTAAGATTTTCTTTCGAGAGTGAATTTCTCCCCAAGGAAAACCGCGTGTGTGTGTGTGTGTGTGTGTGTGCGTGTGTGTGGTAACGTCATTCCCACCTATGATTCATCTCGCATGTTTCTAATTCTGATATGGAATTGCTCACACATACAAACAGTCGTCGTATCTATGCGCATGCGCGCATGTCCACGTGCTCTAATCACGAATACTCTCGACAATTACTCTTCCCTTTTCGCGACCAGACGAATAAATTAGACATTAGTTATGTGCGTCTCTTTAAGAGGTGAGCCTTACTAGCTAAAAGATGCATTACACACGCACACAGAAGCATAATATATCTTAGCGAAGAAAATTTAACCCCGTTGCACTTCTTCTACATTTTTGGGACCTCCCTCTTCCCCCTCCCCTCTTACTCAGCCCTCTTTCCTTCTCTCTCTCTCTCTCTCTCTCTCTCTCTCGAGAATAGGTGAGTGAAGGTATTTATCTATACCAGTCGCGGGAACAAGGAGCGTTTGCCAAGCGTGGCAAAGCTTCAAGAATCTCCGTCTCTTCTGTACCCGAAACATTGTACGTGTGGGAGTCATCCTACCGTTAAATCGATATATATATGTGTATATATACACATAATACATGCTTATGTTCACGTATTGTAATAGACACAACGTGGAGTCTGATTTACAATCTCATCGTTTTTCAATCGGTCTGACACGCGTTCGCAAAGTTGCGTATTTCTATACGAATTTACCTTTACCTCGATCTCTCTCTATATATATAGGGTGAATTTCATAAGGTATAACAGACTTTATTCTAAGGTAGATGGAATCATTACAAACAAAAGTTGCAAATATATATTGGGGATATTTTTAATAGTTTACGAGATATCAATTTTTAAAGTTGGTCTAATCAGAACGCGCCGAGAAGCGTTAGAGCCGCCCACTCCCCATCCTAGCTATAGGGAGAGCACAGTGTAGGGCGTTACATTTGGGGTTGCAAAATTCAGAGCAGTCAATTTTATTTATTATATTATTACGCAGTCAATTTTATTTCTCGGGCATTGGTTGCTAGAGCGAGGAGTGGGCGGCTCCAACGGTTCTCGGCACGCTCGGCAAAATTCAGAACAGTCAATGCCCGAGAAATAAAAGTGACTGCGTAACAATGTAATAAATAAAATTGACTGCTCTGTATTATGCAACCTCAAATGTAAGGCCGTACACTGTGCTATCTCTACAATTAGGGCGGGAGTGGGCGGCGCTAAGGCTTCTCGGCGCGCTCTGATTGAACCAACTTTAAAAATTGATATCTCGTAAACTATTAAAAATATCCCTAATGTATATTTGCAACTTTCGTTTGTAATGATCTCATCTACCTTAGAATAAAGCCTGTTACACCTTATGAAATTCACCCTGTATATATAGGCAGTGGACTGCAAATAGGCATCGAACCGACGAGAGGCAGGTAACATATATATATGTGTGTTTGTATGTATGTGTGTGTATAGTAAAACAAGGATCGTCTGGGGTTCAGTCGACGAGGGAGGAAACACGTGCGCTTGTGTCGAAGCCAGAAACGTAAGCGCTCGGTGATCCGAGAACAGAAAGGGCAGACCGGTTCATTACGCGGCTGGCAGATGTCATCGCTTGCTTGCTCACGCGGCTTGCAATATTAACAGGATGCGCACGTGTGTTTAACACTATTTTCGATACTTTAAGCGCGCACTTTTTCCTCTCTCTCTCTCTCTCTCTCTCTCTCTCTCTCTTTCTCTTTCTCTCTGTCTCTGTGGGTGTTGCGTTCCTTCGTTTAAAAAGAAAGCACGCGCATGTACCTCTCTATGTTGCACTCGTTGTAACGCTTTTTCTACTTGGTTCGTGGAAGAACTGTAGATACGATTGACGTTTACATTAAGTACGTTTTACGTTAAAAATAAAGGCGAGAATGACGTTAATAATTTCAAACTGAAATTTCGTACGACACGTGGAGGAATTTTTTATTTTTTTTAGTCGAGAAAATACGACAGAAATGTTCGGATTGTACTTTGTTGAAAATAATATATTCTCGTGACTATTGTGGAACTGGGTGAATAGACATACACACGCACACACACATATATATATGTATTTTTGTTATATAGAACAACGGGTCTTTGTCGCGTCGCTCGCGCCTTCGTCTCTCACGCTTGAAATATTTGGCGTTAATTAGGCAGCCCGAGAGCTTCGTTTGGAGAGAAGGGTAAGAGAGGGAGCGAGAGAGAGAGAGAGAAAGAGTGGAAGAGAAGAGTATCTCTCACACACGAGAAAATCCAGGAGAACACACTCGGGCGTTTGTGTCTCTCGTGATACGAGCGAGCGCGTTTATACGTCTCTCGTGTGCCTAACTGCGACGAAATTCATTACTTGTCGTCCCGCGACGGACAATGCAACGACGACGACGACGAGGAGCCACGTCCAAGTTTGCTGTATTCGTGAACGTTATTAACGTCGCCGAGTATACTGACCTATACCGTATACATATATGTAGAGATGGAGAGAGACAAAGAGAGAGAGAGAGAAAGAGAGAGAGAGAGAGAGAGAGAGAGAGAGAGAGATATCGTTGAGATCTCAGCAACCACCGGAGAGACACGGAGATCCGTATAACTGGTTCTCGTCCGAGCTTCTCGCGGCGACAGGAACCCCGACGAACCGTGTCGTGACACTACCGGGTTAACGGAGAGAGAACCGTGAGTGTGCGAACAGTCGCGCGTCCTCACCCCTTCCGCTTCTTCCCACCGACTCGTACGACTCGCATCAGAATGGCAGCAACTTTACTTTTACGTTGACTCGAAACGAGAACTAATGACGACGTGAAATTTGTTAAGATGGAAAAAATCAATAATTGCGAATCTTTTAGTTTTTTTTTTATTTAAGGGTAGTTTTTTCAACTCCATTTGATTATTAAATCGTGAAGGATTTTTGATCCAACGAGGTAAATATTGAAACGACTAGAATGTAAGAAATGTCAAAATGTGTTTTTTTTCCTACCCTTTGTGATAAGGGTAGTTAATTATTTGTTCGCGAGAGAGAAAAGAAAAGCGCGAAAATGTTTCATTTCTTCGCTTCCACGTGTTTACGTAATAACGTATAGCGCGAGATACGCGTCTCCCTCCTTTCGGAGTTGAGCGAATTTTGGATTTTTTGTTATTTAAGGGTGGTTTTTTCGACTCCATATGATTTTTAAAACGTGAAGATTTTTTGATCGAACGAGGTAAATATTGAAACGACTAGAATGTAAGAAATGTCAAAATATGTTTTTTTCTACCCTTTGTGATAAGGGTAGTTATTATTTTCGATTTTTTTAATTTAAGGGTGGTTTTTTTAACTCCATATAATTTTTAAACCATGAAGATTTTTTGATCGAACGAGGTAAATATTGAAACGACTAGAATGTAAGAAATGTCAAAATGTGTTTTTTTCCTACCCTTTGTGATAAGGGTAGTTAATCATTTGTTCGCGGGAAAGAAAAGAAAGACCCGAAAATGTTTCTTTCCTTCGCTTCCACGTGTTTACGTAATAACGTATAGCACGAGATACGCGTCTCCCTCCTTTCGGGGTTGAGCAACCCCGCGTTCGACGCAACACGCCCACGTGCTCGAGGAGAAACGCGAAACGTGTATATAGGGAAGAAGCGACGATTGATCGATCACATTGCCATGTCGGCGAGTCCGGTGAAACTTTAACGGTATAAACACTCGCGGCCACGCGATTTAATTCGACCGCTCAAGTACATCGGCACCGTCGTAAATGCGACACGAGCATCGCGTTAAAAATAATTAACGACGAATTCAACGACACCCTATAAATATAATTGACCTTGGGCGAGGAAATAAAATAATAAAAATAAGGAAAATAATAAAAACAAGAAGAATAATAAAAATAATAATACTAATAATAATGAAAATAATAAACAAAATAAAAATAATGAAAATAATAATAAAAATAAATAAAAATAATAAAAATGGAAAGAAACAAGAGCCTGAAAAAATTACAAAAAAAATAAAACAAACGTTTCGAAAAATGACTCGAGAATAGAAAACGAGGAATTTTCAAAAAAAAAAAAGAAAAAATTCATCCGCCATGAACCGCTGGAAGTCAAACCCGATGGAGTTCCGGTGGGGGAAAAAAACGTCTCTCGCGAGGACCGCGGAGAAGATAGCGAGAGCAATTAAGACGGCTTGTGTCCCTCGTCACCGTCACAGAGACTTTTGCTCGGTTTTAATTTTAAGTTATACCGCCGCTGCCCAGCTGCTGACCTCGTTCGGTTGCAACCTGACGCCGTGACGAACAAAAAAAATAACTAAGGAGAAAAGATTAAGAATAAAAAAAAAGATGAAGTAAAAGACGGGAAGAACGAAGAAATTCGCCTGGGAAAGAGAGAGAGAGGGAGAGAGAGTTTGAGTTTAAGGGGTTGCGCGAAAGATGGAACGGGCGGAACAGGTCACAAAGTTCGCGACAGATAAGAGAACGTCGTAAGAAGCGCGCGGGTTGGATTAAAACGCGATGGAAAAGCCCGCGAGGATGATATCCCACCGTAGTCGTTTGTCTTCTTCGTGAAAACTTTCGGGTGTGTATATTCTCCTTTCTCTCCCTCTCTCTCTCTCTTTCTCTCTCGATATGAAAGAACCGCCGATGGATTTTACGGAAGGTTGGAAAACGTTCGTTCGATAAAACAAAATCCCCTTTTCCTCCCGAAGATATCGATAAAGTTTTTAAAAACCGTTAGTTCTCGATCTTTGCGATAAACTTTTGTAAATAACAAAAAAAAAAACAAAAAAGGAAAAATCGATCGACGATGGTCGGAAAGGTCGTTGACCAACCGAGGAGGAGGGTCGAAGGAGGCAAAATTTGTTGGCAGAGGGATGTGAGGATTTTTTAGCAAACCGCGCGCTTCGAGATATTTCCGCGATGTCTTAAGGGGTCAATGACTCGCGAGTCGACGAAATTCTTTTATTAAACTAGTGGCTCATCGCGACGGGAAAAGAATAAAGAGCGAGAGCGAGATGAAAGATTTTGTCGTAGAAGAATACATCGTTACGCTAATAGCCGATGTAATACACACACACACACACACACACACACACACATATATATATATATATATATAGAAAGTTGTAAAATATAGAAAAGAAAAATGCGTTGTTTCACGCGGCGTGTGCGATCCGAGGAAAATCGACGTCGAAGGAACGAGCCAATGCGCGTGTCGTCAACGAAGAAGCTTTACCGGTTAACAATAATCGGTGGCCTTGCGCCAGAATTTATCTCGGACTTTGACGAGCCGAGGAAAACGAAATGACAGGAATTCTCGTAAAGCGACGGGGCGGCTCGCAAGAAACGCAAAAACACACACACACACACAAACGCGACGTCCGACTATTCGCTCCGCCCAAAGATTTCGATATTACGTTCAATCCGTTGCCAAAGACGAGAGAAACTCGAACGTTCGTTTCAATTTTAATTCACGAAGATTTAAATTTCGTAATTAGGAATAGGAATTTAACGATCGTATTTATTTCCGTGTGTGTGTTTTTGATTACTCGTAAATATAAAGATTGGAATATTTGAATTTTGTTCGGGACGAGCCGCGACTTTGGACCGCGAAATTGTAAGATATCGCGCGTAACAACCTTGAAACGTCAGTGTGTAATACGAAGGCGTGTATTACGCATCGAGAATTATAGTTGTTTTCGTAGATGAGTCATTTTACATCGAGCAAGTACGTATGTATGTGTGCGCGTGCGCTCATATCTGTCCGGTTCGTTAAGCGCGATTTGTTGTTTCAGCGAGAACTCGTCGCGTTCGTGATAAATGAACAATCGTTCGAATTCTACGAAAAGGAGATGCGAACGGAGGTTGAGATTATAATGCGAGAGCAGTTAGAAATCGAGAGAGAGAGAGAGAGAGAGAGAGAGAGAGAGAGAGAGAGAGAGAGAGAGAGAGAGAGAGAGAGAGAGAGAGAGAGAGAGAGAGAGAGAGAGAGAGAGAGAGAGAGAGAGAGAGAGAGAGAGAGAGAGAGAGAGAGAGAGAGAGAGAGAGAGAGAGAGAGAGAGAGAGAGAGAGAGAGATTGATATTGATATATATTTAATTATGACCTAGTTATCTATGGGGCAATTACAGAGATCTTATAAATTCTCAAATCTCACAAATCTATAAATTCTGCAAATTTACAATTTGTATGAGTTTAACAATTTACAAAATATTATAACGTAAGAATGTAGTAAGATAACTATAATATAGTAATATAATTAGTTAATTAATTAATGTTTTAATTATACATATGACTATAAAGATATGGTAAAAATATAATTATAAGTATAATAGCTGAATTCAACATAAATTAGAGAGAGAGAGAGAGATTGATTGATTGATTGATTGTAATTAGTTAATGAATTAATGTTTTAATTATAAATATGACTATAAATATATTGTAAAAATATAATTATAAGTATAATAGCTGAATTCAATATAAATTAGAGAGAAAGAGGGAGAGAGAGATTGATTGATTGTAATTAGTTAATTAATTAATGTTTTAATTATAAATATGCCAATCAATATATTGTAAAAATATAATTATAAGTATAATAGCTGAATTCAACATAAATTAGAGAGAGGGAGAGAGAGAGAGCGAGAGAGAGAGAGAGAGAGAGAGAGAGAGAAGCAAAAATCACATTGATATAAACGATTTTATCGCGAGGAACGCGAGAGGCACCTGTTCGCGGTAAATCCGTTGGATTTGGCGAACGGATCATTCGTGTCCTCCGCAGGTGGAAGGGGAGACAAAACAGTCTTGGTTTAAGCGATACGAGCAAGGTCTCTTAGCTCTCGCGTGATTCGCATTTAATTTATGTTTTTCTCGGTCGTTGCAACGAACGACCGAGTCGGAATCTTTGTCCGTCGGGAATCGCGCGGAGCCAAGATCGCGGGGTCTCGCGCATCGACCGAAAATAACGAGGCCGTCCTTTATTAAGAACGTACGAACGAAAAAAATGTGACAATGTATTGTCACTTGACAGTGCGTGGAATTTTCGTATTCGATAACGACGCGACTCGGATAACGCTGTCGCGTTGTAAAACGGTCGACGCGCTCGGGTCAATAATCGAAAAAGTACAAAAAAGAAAATGTGATTTTGGCACGAGGTCTTCTTTTAAAGGTTGCTTCGGACTGGACGACACGGACCGTCACGTAACGGCAACGGCACGTAGTTTCACCGTTACGACAAAAATTTGTAACATGCAATTCAGTGGAAGTCTGCAGGCTTTGCCGATCCAATCTGAACATTTGCCTGAAATTGTCGTGTCGTTGCCGTTACGTGCCGTTGCCGGTACGTGCAGGTGCCGGTACGTAACGGTCCGTGCCGGATAGTCCGAAACCATTTCAACTTTATTTTATACTCGTAACAATTTTCGTATCATCCCCGTATAAAAACAAAAAAATTAAATGAGAATCGAACGCGAGTGATTGGCTTTGAGACGTGACGTAGTCGAGTAACGAGGTAATACGTAATAAAATTTCATCGGGATTGAAAAACAAGCAATGAAGAAAAGGAATGAAACTGTGGATTAAAAAATGGAAGAGCGGGACAAGGTTTGAGGGGGTTGGAGGGGTTTATAAGAATGGTGACTCCCAGAGGTATTTATACGGATGCCTGGAGAGTCGCCAAAAAGCAGCAGCTCGAACCCTCGTATCTATCGTCCCAACAGAGAGAGAGAGAGAGAGAGTGCAAGAGAGAGAGAGAGAGAGAAATCTTCCCCCTCGTTCCGACCCACCCCTTGCGTTCTTCCGCGATCTTTCTCCAGCATATTCGCCGTTGTTCCAACGGTTCTCCTCCTAGCCAAGAGTACTTGACACCGTCTCTCACCTCCCTCTACCGGCTAACCTAATACACGCCGGAACCAGCGGGGTTCCCTGCTCATATCCCTCTTACCCCATTGGCACTCGACTGCAGGTCCTCATCTCTCTCTCTCTCTCTCTCTCCTTTCCAACCCTTCTCTCTCAACCCCATATCTATATATAAGTCATCTCGTTTTCCTCGCCAGTTTCGATCTCTCGCACCAGGGGAGCGCAAGCTGCTTTATTTGTCGAGCACTCGAAGCCATTGAGAATCGAGCGGGCAACCCCTCGGTGTTGCTCGCGCTATACGAAAGACGAAATTGAAGAGGTTTATGCGCACGCGAACGTCGACGCTGCGCGATGTAATGGGCAGGATCGCGGTCTCTGCAAAGGTCACTTCGATCATCGCTTAACTTCGTGCATGCATATCCAATATTCACATGGCTATATTGAAATATATACATAGATATAAAACGATCGATACGTCTCGGCAAAGGTAGGAAGTCGAACGATCGAACGATTGGCCGGATCTCGAGCCAATGCCGATCACTGTTCGGCCAACAAATGTGCCTCACCGTATGAATGTTGGAACCCTCGAGGTGGCAATCGTCGACGGCTCACCCCTATTCGTCTACTCGAGATTCGATATCGCCGGGGTGGGAATTAGACGAGAGGGTAAGCTTCGTCGAGTCCTTTATACATTTATATACATATATATGTGCGAGTACTTAAGTTAATAGGTAATAGGTATAGGGTACCTGGAATACCCGACAACAAGCCAGACCTTAATAATACGGCGACGACATAACGACGACGAATTCTCGAACGAGTGGAAATGGAAAGAGGGAGGTCGCGGAGGGATAGAAGAGAGAAAGAGAGAGAGAGGACGATATCGAATCTCGTAGTTTGCCAAGAATTTGCGCCTATTCTTCCGTCGAGACGACGGAGCGAGAGAAACGGGGGGAACGAGAACGAGAGTAACAGGAACGCTAATGCGCGTGAAACAATGAATAACGGCCAATTTTCTTGCTCTCTCCTTATACGTGTAATATTTATAAGGGTATGAGTTTTATGTGTCTGTGTGTAAAAGAGGGGATGAAGAGCGGTCGAGGAGAAGGGTGAACTTTACGAGTGGCATACGCGCGAATGGTGGGAACGAAGCAATGCAGCTCATTAAACTGGCCGAGAACGAATCATCGAGGACGTCCCGACTGTAGGAGACAGACATACTTCTCTCTCTCTCTCTCTCTCTTTCTCTTTCTATGTTTGTCTCGCTCCTCCTCTCTTTCTCTCTTGGTGTGTGCACCGGACAGTGCGGTAGCCAAACCTGGTGAGATCTTCGAGAATAATAATTAATCGTCTACGAGAGAGCGCGAACTGGCTAGCTAGGAGCAACCCACCGAGCGAGTTGCTCCACGACGCGAGACGAGGAAATACTCCTGACCCCATTCTGTCGACCTGATTTACAGCTCGAGATAATCGAGCTTTTCTCTTTCTCTTGCTCTCTCTCTCTCTTCCTCTCTCTGTGTGCTCTCTCTCTCTCTCTTTCTCTCTCTCGGTGTGTCCCTTTCTACTTCGCGCTCTGATGCTCTAATTATTATTGTTCAACTCGAATATGTGTGTGACACTGATCTACGAATTACAACGTTTTTTTTTTCATACCTACTTAAGTGCGTCTATTTAAAAAATTTGATAATTTATAGTGAAAAACGAATGAAGTATTTGTCTGACCAGAATTCACCGTTTCTACTTAAAAATATATATTTTTCATTCTATTCTTAAATCCGCGTTTTCATTCATTTCAGCCGTATTAAAAATTACAATATCGTCGTTTTCTAATTAAAAATATGATTCCCAATTAATTAATATTTAAATTTAATTATTTAATTAAAAAATCTCAATTTAAAAAAAAAACTGTATTATTGCATTTTTTCTCCCTTCGAGCATAAATTTCTATCCCAGCGCACTTTTAGCCTCGCTTCCCAATTCTCAAGAACCTCTAAGAAACGCTAGTTATTACTTCGTTTTATTTATATTTTTTATTCCCTCGTTCGCCAATTGTTTTTCACGAGCGCGGGTCGCACCGGAAAGAGCCCAAAGTCTCGTAGATCTCGTATCTCATTCGTACGATATTGTGTACCAAGTGTCTCGAGAGGGTGTTATACGTGTGTGTGAAAACTGTGGCGTTAGATGGGTGGGTGGGAGGCGGTGGGGGTGGGAGATCCGCAAGACGCGAGCATCGCGCCCTCGACTGTATATTAAAACTCGGGGCACATCGTTTCGTCGTCTACAACGAGAAAACGATGAGAAAACGCCCGAAGGAACATGCTCCGCGAACTGGGGGGGATGATGAAGGGAGGGGGGTCTCTCGAGAAAGCACACCGGCAGTGGCATATCTGAGCGCACCCGGCGCCCGGCCTTCGCCTTTAGAGTTTGCTATATATGTATATACTGCAAACCGGAAATGAATCTCTCGACGAGGAGAGCCCGATACCGGAAGAAATTTCGAGCTCGCAGCCTTCGAGATGAAGCGAGAGAGAGAGAGATGCGAGAAGGAAAGAAAAGCCTGCTTGGCTTTCCTGCATCTGCCGTCCCTTCCATCATACTCACTCTCTCCTTTTCCTCTCGTTTCCTTCGATTTTCTCGAGCCTCGACGTAGCTCGCACGATGCTACGACTTTTTCTTTACTCTTATTGCCACCTTGAAACCCTTCGGTGGTTATTTTTCAATTTTTTTTTTTTTTTCTTATTTCTTCAACCCCTTTTCCACCCTTCGACACCCTTTATCTCTTTCCGTTGGAACGAACCGCGACGTCATTTCCCAGTGAAATATTGTACTCCCGGGATCAAAGAACGTAATGAAATATTTATTGTTCTCTGAAAGACGCGTCGTACGTTTTCCGTTTGGAAAAATCGTATATAGAACATAATACTCGATAGGGGATGGAAAAATAACGAGATATATCGTAGCGAGGAGACGAGACGATTCTTACGACTCGGTTCGTACATCCGTCCGTCTGTCAACGTGAGAAAAATCGTGAAAGAGAGAGAGGATGGGGACACAGGAATTCAGGATAGTTCGAGGAAAACACGAAAAGCTCACGAGGAAAAGTTGAAGCTGATCCGCGCAGTTTTGTGCGGAGATGAAGAAGATGAGGAATGAGAGGAGGGGGATGAAGGAGGGAGAGAAGGTAAATCCGGCACGTGACTTTTTCTCTGCCTTTCTCTGTCTTTCTCTCTATCTCTCTCTCTCTTTTCTCTTTGCCGACATTTTTCTTTTCTCTTTTCTCTCTTTCCCTCTTTCTCTTTCCTTGCCTCCATCCCCGGTCACGTAATTTCCTCGAACGGCTTCGCGCGATCGAGCACAAGGAGGAAAAAGCAGAGAGGGAGAGACGCGGAGAAGGAAAGCTCGCTCTTTCTCTATCTTTTTTTTTCCTCTCTCTCACTCTCTCTCTCTCGCGTCTCGGTCCCGTCGACGAGGTAGACGTTTGGATCCATGTTGCTCCGGCAACTGGTCCAAGGTGAAAGAATAGCCGGAAGAAAAACGTGCGCGCTCGCTCGCGAGTTTTTTCAACCCTCGGAGCTTTTCCTCGAAGGGGGCTGAGAGTTTTCTTACCCTCTGGCATATCGGTCGAACGCGCGTCTTACCGAAGCGTCTCGTTGTCATGGCAACCACCTTAAGGCGCTTTTCGCAATAGACGGTATTAAAATAACCGCGTTATCGATTTTCCTTTTCGATAATTTATTACCGAGAAGAAAATTACGCCAGAAGTCGAAATAATTTTTTTTAAATAAAAAAACCAACGTTTTTTTTTTGTAATTTTTTAACATGTCATTGTTTTGATATTTTCGAAATAGCTTCGTGGACGTCCGGATTCGAATTTATCAGACTCGTGATGAGAAAAATAAAGGAAAAAGGAAAGAAAGGAGAAAGATTATGGGTCCCTCGAAGGTCGCGAGACCAACGATCGATCGCTCGATCTTCGCACTCGACGCGACGTGTATCGAACGTTTGGCACTATTTATATACTATAGAACACAATTTCGTTCGTGTATATAAAGCTCGTGTGTATATTTATATAGCGTAGAGAGCTCGCGGGTGTCTCGCGCGAACGTTCAACGCGATTGACATACGCGATTGGACGATCGGAGCGATCGTAAAAAAAAGCGGGATTTTATGTTTGCTGATGTAGCCGAGCGACAAGAAGAGAGAAAAAAAGAAAGAGAGAGAGAGAGAGAGAGAGAGTGGGAGAGGGAATGTAGCGAAAGAAAAATGTAACGTCGCGGTGTCACGCGAGCGAAAAAATGTTAAAAAAAAAGATGCAAAGGTTGAGCGCAAAAATAAATTGCCGTTACCATCCCTTGAAAATATCTCGAAGAAATAAAAACTGAATCGTTACGAGCGACCCCTTGCGTGTATTTGAATTTGAGGAAATATTCGAATAAAAAAAATTAAAAATAAAGAAATTTATCTTTTTTTTAACCCTCATCCCTCATCCCGCACCCTTGAATTTTTAATACCGACTAATAGTGAGATATGACGACAAAAATGTGCCAAAAACGAGAGGATTGTTGGTTCGCCTATTTGCTTGTGTGTATTTGAATTTGAAGAAATATTTGAAAAAAAAAATATAAAAATTTATCATTTTTTTAACCCTCATCCCTCGTCCCGCACCCTTGAATTTTTCATACCGACTAATAGTTTGATATGACAAAAAAGCCAAAAATAAAAGGATTGTTGGTTCGGGTATTTGCCTGCGTCCATTTGAATTCGAAGAAATATTTGAAAAAAAAAAACAGAAATTTATCATTTTTTAACGCTCATCCCTCGTCCCACACCCTTAAATTTTTAACACCGACTAATAGTCCGATATGACAAAAAAGCCAAAAATGAAAGGATTGTTGGTTCATCTATTTGCTTGCGTCTATTTGAATTCGAAGACATATTTGAAAAAAAAAAATAGAAATTTATCATTTTTTAACGCTCATCCCTCGTCGCACACCCTTGAATTTTTAACACCGACTAATAGTCCGATATGACAGAAAAAAGGCAAAAAAAAACAAGAGGATTATTGGTCCGCCTATTTGCCTGCGTGCATTTGAATTCGAAGAAATATTTGAAAAAAAAAAGAAATTTATCATTTTTTAACGCTCATCCCTCGTCGCACACCCTTGAATTTTTAACACCGACTAATAGTCCGATATGACAGAAAAAAAAGGCCAAAAAACAAGAGGATTGTTGGTTGGCGGTGGCAAACACGTCATGACGAATATCAAATTACCTTGTCAAGCACCGGGACGTCGCCCGATCACTCGAGTGACTCACGCGTCGTTTCTCGTTCTTACCTCGTTTATTTTCCTTGTATATTTTTCCTTACCTCCTACTATTGCAATAACGCAAACTCACGATACGAAACATTTTTATTCATCCTTCGCGACACTCTTTTCCTCCTCATTTTGCGAAAGCGAATCGAGCTTCTAGGCTCGACGCTAACGCGCAGTTCCGAACGTTTTATAATATACTTTTCTCACCCCCGTAAATTCCTTCCACCCCTATTCTCATCCACCCCACGGTTTAAATTCTTTCTCAAGGTCGTACGAATAATAAATCGAAGCTTCACTCTTCCTTCGCACCCACGAATCGATTTCGCGAATTTTTCATTACGCTCGCGCGTTTTTTTAAGAAATTTCCGCTTTATCAAAGATCACCAACACCGAACGTTGCGAAACAACGATTTCATCGATATTTTGTTTATTCCTGATTTTTTTATCATCCTCCAGACGCACTAAGGAAGTGTCACGAGGTTTAAAATTCGTCGAACGACACTGAACGATTAATAATTAATTTTTTTTTACAGCAGATTAACGATTATCGTCGTTAATTATCTACGATTAATTGTTTATAATTATGATCAGAATAACGATGATACTTCGTTGAACTCACACCGAGACTCATGAGAATCTTAGAACGAAAAGAGACCGAGAATACGAGATCAAAAAAACAAAAAGAGAGAGAGATAGAGGAACGCGACGACGAAAGCGCGCACGACGGGAGACTAGAATTCGGTCGCCGTCGGATCGACGGCGAAGCCGCGTGTGATGATGCGAGTGAGAGATAGCGCGGCGCTGTTTGTCGTGGCGAAAAAGCGACGGCGGCGCTCCCAGTCGAGACGCCCACCACCTGTGGTTATACGCATACCCTTCCGTTTGTCCGTGTGAGCTTTTCTCTCTCCTTCTCTCTCTTTCTCTTTTAGCGGATTTGAACTTCTGCCTATATATGTATATATATATATGCTATGTATACCTGTCAGAGACAGAGCAAGAGAGAAAGAGAGAGAGAGAGAGAGAGAGAGAGCGAGGAGGAGGAGGAGAGAGAGAGAGAGAGAGAGTGAGGAGGAGGAGGAGGAGGAGAGAGAGGGAGAGAGAGAGAGAGGGCGACAAGTATAAGCACACACGAAGAGGAGCTTTGCCTCGTGTATTAGCGACTCGCGGAGGACAGCGAGCAGGGGAGAGAGAGAGAGAGAGAGAGAGAGAGAGAGAGAGAGGGAGTGAGAGAAGAAAATCTATTCCTGTGTGCCGACAATGGCGTCGACGAAACGTCGATAGCCTCGCGAAGAGGCTGAGAAAACTCATTTGGAAAATTGTCGTCATCTCTTATTCCATTAGCCAAATCAATTTTGTCATCGTCCAATATTCTTATCATTTCTTTTCTTTAAATTTGTCTTTACCTACGATAATGGAGAATTCGAAGAATTTGTGTTGAGAATTGTATCGTTTTTTTATAAATAAATATTTTAGGTTGTTTTTAAAAAAATTGACGAATTTTGAGAAACTTGAAAAAAACGTCGAATATTCTTATGAATTCTTTTCTTTAAATTTGTTTTTACGTATGATAATGGAGAATTCGAAGAATTTATGTTGAGAATTGTATCATTTATTTATAAATAAATATTTCAGGTTAATTAAAAAAAACTGACGAATTTTGAGAAACTTGAAAAAAACGTCCAATATTCTTATCAATTCTTTTCTTTAAATTTGTTTTTACGTACGATAATTGAGAATTCGAAGAATTTATGTTGAGAATTGTATCATTTATTTATAAATAAATATTTCAGGTTAATTAAAAAAAAACTGACGAATTTGGAGAAACTTGAAAAAAACGTCCAATATTCTTATCAATTCTTTTCTTTAAATTTGTCTTTACCTACGATAATGGAGAATTCGAAGAATTTATGTTGAGAATTGTATCGTTTATTTATAAATAAATATTTCAAGCTATTTAAAAAAAAAACAGACGAATTTTGAGAAACATGAAAAAACTTCCAATATTTTTATCATTTCTTTTCTTAAAATTTGTCTATACCTGCGATAATGGAGAATTCGAAGAATTCGTATTGAGAATTGTATCATTTATTTATAAATAAATATTTCAAGTTATTTTAAAAAAAACAGACGAAACTTTGAGAAACATGAAAAAACGTTTTTCGCTTCTTTCCATTCACTCGTTCTTACCTCCACGTATTCCCTCCCTCTCGCGGGTTTCGAACATTGAAAAGCGCGCGCGTGTCTCTCGACCGTGCGATGATCGTCAGCGACATGTGCAACACTTGTTCGCGATGTTAGAGCACTCGATCACACTCGAAACATCGCCCGCTCGACTGCTCGTCCAATTCGTCGTTCGTGAAATCTCCGGAACAAGAAAAGAGCGAGTGAGAGAGAAAGAGAGAAACGAAAAAGAGAGATCGTTTAAGCACCGCAACGGAATGAAATCTCAATAAATAAAATCGACGATAAAAGTTGCACCGTTGGCTATCACGTCGATGGATTAATCGAGGAACGAACCTCCCTGAGTGACCGATCACGTTCAACGGCTACAATTCCACCCACAGCAGCTGTAACCCCGATTGCGAATAAAATCCAAAGAAAGAAAAGAAATATTTAAAAAACGAGGTAAAAAATAAATAAATAAGAAAACTAATCGAGAATTATTTATTCTCGCGTGCGCCCCAGTCCCGAAACGTACACGTTGTAACATCGTTATGCGATTCCTGGTCTCCTTTCCCTTCCTCTCTCTCTCTCTCTCTCTCTCTCTCTCTCTTTCTCTCTCTCTCTCTCTCTCTCTCTCTCACTCCCTCTTCGTCGTGGATGGAAAACGGCGTGCGCGTATTCAAATTTAACAATGTTGTTTATTTTCAAGCCTCGGCAGCTGTGGCTGCAGTGGCAAAAAAAAGGAAGGGGGGAGGGGGGGGGGGCGAAGCTGAGAGCTGCTTTCGTGAAAACGTTGGCCCAGAAAACTTTAATGAATGTATATTTTCTCTCGTTTTCTCTCGTTCGCGCTCTCGTTTTTCACGAAGCCGACTTCCTTCTTCTCCTTCCTTTCTCGTCTTATTCATCATCGTCATCTTCGTCATCGTTGCGCTCGTGGTTGGGGGAGTTAGGACGGTGGGGAGGTCAGAGGTGAGAGAGAGAGAGAGATAGAGGGAGAGAGAGAGAGAGAGAGAGAGAGAGAGAGAGAGAGAGAGAGAGAGAGAGAGAGAGAGAGAGACAAGAAAAGAGGCACACGCGGCTTCGACAGGCAGGAAAGTTACAGGCTGCGAAACTCCCTTATATATTTTTCTCCCGCGTCTTAGTCCTCGAATTTTCTCTATCTCTCTTACTTTCATATACTTATAGAGTTACGACGGAGTGCTTTATATTTAGATTTCTAAAGATTTCCCGCGACTCGATGGCTCGCGTCGTTTCCGCTTCTCTCCATTCTTCCTCCTTATACCTCCCCCTCCTCCCCCCCCGCCCCTTCTTTCGCGATTCGCTCCTTCGTTCCCGTTTTCATGAGCCTCCTTTTTTTAATGGCCCTAACGGAGTTTGAAAGCTCACCCCCCACCCTCCCATCCACTTCTTCGAGATAACAACACGAAAGTCACATTATATTATTGTCTCCTGAACTCAACCGCCCCCCTCCACTTCCACCCTTCGGGTAAAGTCTTAAAAAATAAAAAAGAAAAGAAACGAGAGTCTCGCTCGGGGAGTTAATAGATCTCGTAATAACGGGATGACGAGACTTTGGAAAAGCTTCGAGTCCGCTTCGTCTTTTTCCCCTTTTTTTTCGCTCTCTCTCTCTCTCTATCGCTCTTCTCTTTATTCTTTACGACCTCTTGATTTACGATCCTAACATCGCTCGCTCGTATTTCTTCGAAGATACACTCCTCGTCCGTAAACCGTACGAATCTTCGCGCAATTCGAAATATTCATCGTTTTCATTATTTTTTCAATGATTTTTATTATCGCCGTTTGCAACTACGTTTTTTTTTTTGAGAGCGAGAGAGAGAATGTAGCTCTCTTTTTAAAACTCATCGTGCAAACGAGGGGAGGAATAATAAACGGACGTTGAAAAGATGGAAATAAATGGGTGAGTAATTGCTAAGCGAGAAGCGTCATCGAGTCTTCATCGATCTTTTTTCTTCTCGGCTCCCAGCGGGGTCTTCGACCCTCGGGCTGTGAAGAAATTCCTACGGATAATCGAATCTCGAGCTTACGAGCTTGCTGGTGCATCTTACACGGGATATCGCTGCTCTAAGAATGGGAAAGAGCTGTGGAATAGGGGTGAGGTGTGGGAGAGCGGGGAGGATACATTAAAAGATCGAGAGAATGTCGTGCTCCGGTGCGAGGGGTGGTGGCACGTGCCCGACTAGAATTAAGGGTAGTTTTGCTGTGAAAGAGTTTCCGGGAGGGCGAGCTCGCGTGACTGCAGCTGCAAAGTGACTAACACGGTATGTCGCTCTACCTGCGACGTACATACGTATATAGTGAGAAGATAGAGAGAGAGAGAGAGGGGGTGTGTGTGTGTGTGCCGGGCTGGAAGAAAAAGGAGAGGGGCTTGTATAGCTGCGAAATAGCCGAGGGTGAAATTGCTCTTTTTAACCCTCGAACAGGGGACTCGAGGTGTGCGACGGTGGTCGACGAGAGACACGAGTTTGGAGAAGGGGTTTCTACCCTCTCCCTCCTTTCCCTATATACGACTCTTCCCTCTCGTCGTACGACCGAATCCGTGTCTCATCCAGTTAGCTTGATAGCCAAGCACGAGACCAGCCACTCTCAACCCCTGTCCTTACCCCTGTCCTCTTGCCCACTACTTCTGTCTCTCTCTTTCTCTCACCGAGCTTTCGCACACTATGCTTACTTGCTCCGTGCCGTGCTGTTTCTGCTTGTCGTGCAGCACGTTGAAAAGTTTTCCCCGAGAGCCATTCGGGGCCGCGCGCGCGGTGGTGCAAACACCTGTTTGCCTTGCACACGCGGACAGCCCGGTTGCAACTCGCGGAGTTTGAGAAGTTCCGGCTGTCCGAGAGAAGCTTTCGCCGCAACATTCTACGGTCGATGCTAATTGCCGGATTTCATCAACTACGCGCTAAAGTTATGAAATCATAATTGAAAGGGAAGATACGCGTCGAGCATCTTCAACTTCGCCCTCGTGCGGGTTGAGAAAGGAAAATAAAGTTTTCAAGGTTAAATAATCTGAAATGGTCCGTAAAAGACGTCGATCACGTAAAATTGATGTAAAACCTGCTCGGGAATTAAGAATTCTTAACAAATTGTTCAAACGTTCAAGGTCATAGGGTCATCCGTGCTTCTTTCATCCCCTTTTACTCCCAATGACGAATCGGTGACGGAAAAGTTCCAGTTGCAAATGACTCTGGTGAGTTGGAGGTAGGAAGATAATCCTGAAGAAACCTGCGGTAAGGACAATATTCTTAAGGAGGATCGATTCGTCCAAGGGTGGTACCGGGATGAGACACTAGCCTATCCGTTAGCGCTCCGGGGACGGCTCTCCGGAATAGCCTCCGGGGAGAGATCACCGTCACGAGACACGGCCCGTGGGCAAGACCAAAGCACATATTCGCATCCAGATCCTGGTAACGGTCTTGCGTTCTCTCGACAAATTAATGCCTGTCTCGGTCGGTAACTTATCCACCGGCCGGTACATTATAGAGCCGACCGCGATCACCCGAACCAAGTCCTTCCTCTGACTTATGGCCGACTATTTTCTCCGGGTCGACTGGCCATTTCTCAGTAAAGCTACCCGGATGCGAAAGCGCTCATGCGGCATCCCTCTTTTCCACCCTCTTTCTATCTCCCTCTCTCTTACACGCACAACCATACCAACTCTTATTCCGTCCAAGAACACCCAAACGGAATAAAAGATTCGGCGAGAGCTTTAGCTCCTGAGTCCACGTAGGAAATCGACGTTCACGTCGATTCCCGCAGTCCGCGGTGTTCTCTCGTGCGAAAGATCGCGAGCGTTTTCTCGGTTCTCCGGGTGAAGCGAAATGGCGGAGAAAAGCAAGGGGAAAAACGCAAGAAGAAAAGAGAGAAGAAAAAAGAGCAAGCAAAGAGAAGCACCACCGGAATTCTCCAGGAAACTACGGAATCCCGGGTTCGGGGGTATCGGCGAACGGAAAAGAAGGAATAACATTCCACCAGACGCTAGAGCAAACCCGTTCCGTTTTGGTTTCGCGAGAGAAAAAGACGGTGAATCGAGAATCCGCAAGGGTCGTTCGTTAGACCTCCACCCCTTTCCTCCTGACACTCGAAATTAGATCTCGTTTGACGGCCCTTATCGGCGATTTTCCGGAGGAAGAATTGAACGTTGGAATGTCCAACATGGAAACGGGCAGGGAGAGGATTGCTCGGAGAATAGCACGAGACGATGGTGGATGTTTCAAACCGGAAGTGAATCTTCGGACCGCGGCATGGGCTTGTACGACATCGCGGGACGTTTTTCGTCTTCGTGCTTTCCTCGAGAAAAACGCTTCCCTCCACCCTTTCGTGACAATCCTCCTTGGCAATTTCTTCCTTTCTTGCTATCCAACATTCTCGATTGTCTTTTTATCTCTGCTCGTCCCTCGTCTCTTTTTCGTCTCTCCCTCTTCGTCGCTTTTCATCCGCACCACACGTTACGGGCCACAACCCGATGACGCTTTAAGGTGGTTGTGATAGGTCTGGTGCATCTGTAACGTCTGCATTCCTTGGCTCTAGGCCAATTTTCGTCGCGGTTTTCCATTCGTTCTCTTTCTCTCTCCCTCTCTCACTCCCCCCCGGTTCTCTCCTCATCGAGTGAAAGCCTACTTGTGCTTTTTCGCCGGTCTCGTGCTCCTTCTTCGCGCGGTACACTTGGAACTCTCCCTGTATAGCGTTAAGAGCCGCAAGCTCCGAAACTCGTACAATGTCTAACGTATAAACCCTGGTCGTTTTCGTTTCGTAGAGAGACAAGTCGTTGAAACGCCTAATTCACTTTCGGCCATCTTTCTCGTACTCGTCGCGAAGAAGCTTAAGCTTGAAAAGCATTTGACGTACACGAGAGCGAGACAGAAAGAGAGAGGAGAGAGATCAGAGCTTGCATGCGCTCTGTGTTTCAGGCCACGCACCATTCGACCCTTCTTTTATTAGACCAAACGGAGAGTAACGCGTAATCCGACCTAACCCAACCCCGATGTCGAATTAAACGTTCGGTCTCTCACTCACTCTCTCGTTAAGCGACTCTTCGTTGCGATTTTGACGCTGTAAATCGCACCGAAGAACTCGTAGACTGCACCGACGTCACCGAGTCGAGCGAAAATGCGCCAGTTGCCCCTTTCACCCTCTTGCCCTGCCACTTGCCTCACACTCTTTCGCACATACATCGTGTAACGACCCTCGAATTATTCGAGAAAAAAAAACCTCGTTCCTGGTGCTTGCAACCCGCATGTTGAGATTTTCGGACGCTGGAAGAATTTTTTAGAGCTAAAGCACCTCTCGAAAAAAAAACACCCATATCGTATTTATTTTTTCACTCGCCCCCCTCTCCTCTCCTCGTCGAATACCTCTTCACCGAGATTTCCTTTCAGAAAACTCGGCACGTGTACATTCGAGCGAGCTGCGGGCTTCGAGCCTTTTACGACATATACATCGATGAGAAGAAAAGAGAAAAAAAAACAGGTCTGCGAGTAGTACGAGGAATTTTATTTTTTGAAAACGTACCCGCGCATTCGTATTTTTGCTGGCGTCGAAAACGTTCTTTTTTCGTTTCTGGTGAAACTAGATTTTCGTGGGCGTAGAGCTTTTTTTTATTTCTTTATTTACGAACCGCGAGAAATATTCCCGACCATGGATTGAAAATATTTCACAGGGTGATGTTGGATACACACAGGGAGAGAGAGAGAGAGAGAGAGAGAGAGAGCGAGAGACTAAAAAAAAATTACCATTATCAATAACAATTTTATCAACATTAAATTTTAACGAACCTGCGTATTCTTTTGGTTTACCAATTTAAGGGTGAACTATGTTTTTGATATTCAAATTTCTCATTGTGCCTTTCGTGTATGGCTATTGTGGGTGAGCTTACTATCGATTTTCGACGGTTTTCTATGGAACTCGCAAATTCTGACGTTTCATACAAATACATGCAATACATACGATATATATAATATATTATATATATTATATTATATTATGATATCTTATATATAATATTTTGATATATTATATTATATTATATTATATTATACTATATTATATTATATTATATTATATTATATTATATTATATTATATTATATTATATTATATTATATTATATTATATTATATTATATTATATTATATTATATTATATTATATTATATTATATTATATTATATTATATTATATTATATTATATTATATTATATTATATTATATTATATTATATTATATTATATTATATTATATTATATTATATTATATTATATTATATTATATTATATTATATTATATTATATTATATTATATTATATTATATTATATTATATTATATTATATTATATTATATTATATTATATTATATCATATTATATTATATCATGTTATATTATATCATGTTATATTATAGCATGTTATATTATATCATATTATATTATATCATATTATATTATATCATGTTATATTATATCATGTTATATTATATCATGTTATATTATATCATGCTATATTATATCATGTTGTATTATATCATGTTATATATCATATAATATATTATAATATACATATATCTATATAAATATATATGAACTTGGCTATGCATATATGTATGTGTATGTGCGGATATTCACATATACATAAATATTATTCCCCGATACCCTTTCATCCCTCGATCCTTCCGGATTTATATCTTCCCTTCGCCCAACCCGATAATTAATTACGAGTCCCGAGGTTTGACTCTCAGTGATACTCTTGGCCTACCGCGTGATATTTGTCTATCTAACGCGGGGCTAATATCCATCGCATTATTGTACGAATTTCCAACGGTTAATGGACTACATATAAGCTATATAACAGAAATTCCGCGGTGAACACGAGAATAATCCTGGAACGCTACGGGCACACCGGATGACGCCAAATACGTAATATCTGGATATAATAATACTCTCGTGCCCATATATGTGTGTGTCTGTGTGTGTATGTGTTATTACGCGAGGTTGGCTAGTGGGCGTATTTATACAGCACGTCGAATAATATTCCGCCAGAATTCCTAATATTTCTACTCAAAAAAAAAAAAAAGAAAAAATAAATCATAAATAAATGAAAAAAAAAACGTCAGGCACGTGCGATTATACGATAAATACCCGGAAGCAGAATAAACGATGCGAATGGATTCGCGTGCTTGTGTAAATCGAGGATAATTAACGTCAGTCAGTGGCTAATGAAGAATCGCCACGCGAACGTGTCCGTGTTGGTACCTACGAACCACGAGGGATCGGTATTAACGTTAATGGTCAAGTTTTGGTCCATTGTGCAAAGTTTCCACGCAACGAAGGAATGGTAACGTTAAGGGGGTGAAACTATCCCCCTATGACAGGAGGGCTTGATGCGGGCGTGCTTTTGACGTAATGGGTTAATAACTCACCCAGTCAATGGGGGAATATTACGAGGGTTAGCACGATTCTCCTATATTATCCCCAAAAATGGTATGAGCTTGCACCAAGGTCATCGACAGGGTAGAACTAAGATCGACAATTTTCCATTGCTTCGATGTCATTCGATTATCAAAGTTTTCGTTTCGATCGAACTTCGACAACGGTTGGCTGTGTCGTGATCGTGGAACGTGTTTACCGATCGCGAAAATGATTCGAGACTATAAACACATTTTAAGAAGAACGAGAAGGGTTGCAATGTTCGAGGGTGGAATTGCACGAGGGTAGAATATCCAGCGATGCTTTCATCCAAACTCCGGAAAAAAAACGTGCTGGTTGCTACAAGGTGAAACGTACGATGAGAAAGTTTGTAAAGAACTCGTGAAATTCAAAATTCAACCCCCGATACTGGTAACTCGGAAATATTTTCTCCCAGACAGTCTGAGATACGTCGGTCTCTATCTCGATCCGTCTCTATCTCGTCTCTGGAGACTCAGACAAGGCGAGGTATACGATACACCGCGACCTCAAAGATCATAGGGGGTTGATAAAGTTTATATACAACGGATCGAGACTCGAGCCACCAGCAACCCCTAAAATCTCGACGCTTCCATGCCTTTCTTCAGTTCGATCAATTATCCCCTAATTTGGCGAACCGATAAGAGACCGACAGACACGCAACAAACACAACTCCGATTTCCCTGACTGTCATCACCGATGGACGAAAGTTCGCGTCGGAGGGATGATATTTTGGTGGTTCGCGAGAAAGGGGTAGAATGCGAGGTAGGAAGCTACCTATACGTGGTACAATGTTGAATGCGGAGGGGCGACTATACCGGTAGGTATATATAGTTGCGTAGGCCGAGAGGAGCGGTGAATGAGGCAGAGAGAGAGAGAGAGAGAGAGAGGAAGAGAAGGGGGTGGATGGAAGCGCGCACGACCGGAAGCGGAAGCTCCTGCAGGCGCCACCGGAAGTGACCTCGTAATTCTCCGTTCCCCTTTCGTCCATCCAACCATCAACTCATCCCCCCTCTCTCTCTTTCTCTCTCTCTGAATTATAGGGGAGACTGTAAACCTTTTGTCCTCGCTTTTCCTGTCGGTAGCTCTCGCGTTCTCTTCGTCTCTAGATATATATACACATTCTCCTGCTCTTCTACCTACAACGTTACCTTTTCGCGTTCTAGGGGTCTCTGTCTCTCACCAACAGCAACGAAGCACACACCACAAGGGACCAGAAATTTTCGGCTTCCACTTCTCTTTGTCCCTTCTCGTTGGTTCTAGACTATATGTATATATATATATGTATATCTGGTTGTCTATGTCTGCAACGAAGGGTTGTACGATTCTCGCTTCATTGTTTCGGGATCCGCGATGCTTTCAAGCACGAAAACCGTATACCGCCCACCACCAGAGTTACGCAATAGTAAGCTTCGTAGTAATGGAACAAACGTGCTCGACGAATGAATTATGACAGAAGTCATATAATTAATCAAAAATGAAGATAAAAAAAATTGTCACCAATGACATTTTCGTTAGTAAATAAAACCACCGACTGAAAGAAAACTTAGTCGTTGTTAAACAAAATCCTCGTCGTTTCTCACCGTTTCAATTTTTCGCGAGAAGTCATTTAAAAAAACACGAAAGCTCGACGTGACGTCTAATTGGAAAAACGAAAAAGTGCAAAAAAAAAACGGGGAAAAAGTATCATTAATTTTCAACGATTTTATGTTGCGTGAAAAATCGTGACGAGGTAACGTAAATTTGCGGTATTTACCGCGTAATTCCTCGCTACGTTTTTGCGATACGCTCGCGCTTTTTTCTTTTTTTTTTTTTATTGTTATTTTCCTTCCACCCTTTTTGAGTGCGCGCGAGCTAAGCGGCCGCCCCGATGCGACGTGGAATATTAATTATCAGTACACGCGATCCTCTTGCACGAAACGAGGGGCGATATAGGGAATGTGGGAGGGTGGTGAGTCGCAGGGGTTGATTATTGCCTAATAGAGCTTTGACCCAACCCTCCTTACCCTCTTCATATACCGTCGTTTATAACACCCAGTTACGCATCCACGCACAAACACACATTCCCCCTTTCTATCCCGGTGGGAATAAAAAAAAAAAGTGAAAAAAAATCTTGAAAACACACAGAAAAATAAAAAATTGGGCAAAAGAAAAAATGGAAGCGTACTAAATTGCGATGGAAATGAAAACCGCGTAATTGCACGACTCGTTGCAAACGAGGTGGCGGAGCTTGAGCGAGGGGGGAGAGGGAAAAATAAATACACTCGAGAAACAAATGAGCGTGGGCGCGACGACGAGAAGAGGAGGGTTGGGGAAGGTAGGGGGTAGGGATTGGAAGTAAAGGGGTGGTAAACTCTGAGCTTCGTCAGCCATGGTGCGAGACTCGAGGGGCGAAGGGTTCAAGGGGGTGTCGGGAGAGCGACGAGGGGGTTGGAAATAGTACGAGCAACTGCAGCTTGGCGGTCGACGTGCCCTCCAACCCCCATGCACCCTCCCCCGGGAAAGATCGTCGAGAGGACGGAAACCTCTCGAATAATTATTTATTCGCTACTTTACCGAGTTCCTTGCTATTCTCTCTCTCTCTCTCTCTCTCACTCATTATACAGTTGGACCACGGTTACACGCAAAAATGAGCCAAAAGATAAGCTGAACTTTGACTCATCGTCTCCTTTCGACAAATGTTTGACGCGATGAATTTTTTTCATTTTAATGAAACAAAAGAGAAAAATTTAATTCTTACGAAATAAAACACGATGTCTTTTCGAAGCTCGCGTAAATTATAGTTTTAATTAATCTTCCAATCTTCCTGAAATATTAAAGTCAATATTATGATTCACTTTGGCAAAGCAAGGATTGAATTATTAAATTGGGAAATGGATTAATCCGATGCGAAAAAAAAGGAAACAGTTTCTCTCTCGTCAAATAAAGGAAAGTCGTACGATAATAACGAACGTATAATAATAATAATAATAATAATAATAATAATAATAATAGTAATAATAAATGCTTCGGGGACTATTTTAGAACAATGGTGAAACTAGATCGAGATATAAAATGACTGCGAGAGAATAGTCGAGAGTCGGCTCTAAACGTTTCCCCTTCTATTTCGAGAGAGTCTCGCACAAGCTTTCTGGGCATTTGTGTGCTGATTGCATTTAATTACACGTGGTCGCGAAGCTCTCTGTCGTCCTCGACTCTCCCTCTCCCTCTCTTCCTCGCCCACCCCCTCGCTCACTCTCTTTCTCTCTCACTCACTCACTTCCTCTCCCTTGGCGAAACGATTGTTACATTGCATTGTTACAATGCAAGGGGGCGGAAACAACCCTGTAACAGCTGCACCCCAATTCCGAATGCGGGAAAAGCACGAACGAAGCTTACGTACGACGTAAATGAAAACGAGATATTTTAATGTTCCGTGAGATAAACGTGTATTTTGGACGAAGGTGAAATTTCTCCAACTCCCCGAGATGTCTGACAATGAGACTCTTGAACGTCAAATATACGCATATATTTGCCGTTCAATTCATTTATTTTTTCTGTATTTAGAAATTTTCTCACGATTTTATAAATTTAGAAAAATAATATGTCGGATTGATATCCGAGACAAATGGATCGTTTGTACTTTTGTTTTAAGACTTTCAGTTTCAATTTATGGGTTTGGGTTTGGATGGAGCTTCGACTCGATTCGTCGAATCAAATTTTAAGCTGTCGATCATCGATACAACGCGTTATCGAGATTCACTTAAAACTACCCTTGTTGCATGTACTTGTAATAAAAATGAAATAAAAACAACCCTAGTTGTTCCTCGCGAGCGAGAAAATAGTAATTAAACATGAAAATTTCAGATTGTTGTTAGTTCGACTAGCAAAACAAAGTTTTCTCAAACTTGTTCCAGACGCTTGAACGAATTTTTTTTCAAGTTTTGGGTCGGGGAGAAAGCTCGGAGGTGAAATCCTTGAACCGGGGAGAGTCAAAGCCGTATTGGTTCACGGTTAATACACGTATATACAGAGGGAGTAAGGCGAAAGGAATATGGCAAATGGAACGAGCGAGAGAGAGAGGGAGAGAGAGAGAGAGCGTGTGTGTGTGTGTGTGAGAGAGAGAGAGAGAGAGAGAGAGAGAGAGAGAGAGAGAGAGAGAGAGAGAGAGAGAGACGGAGACGCGATGACGTCCGGGTCAAAACTTTTCGTGAAGCCCCTGGGGCAAAACTCGGAGCGTAACTGGCACTTCCTCTCCTTGCCACTTGCTCACCCCCGTCCTCTTTCGTTTTCTCACTCTCTCTCTCTCTCTCTCCCTCGCTCTCTTTGCGCATCATCCACAACGAGAGATGGTATACCGGATTCCGTAATTAATTCCTCGGGCACCGTAATTGGATGGAAATGAAGATTAAAAAAGTCCGAGACGATCCGCCGATAATACGAGAGAACAAAGGGATGCTATATATACGAATATACCAATGCCGGAGGGGTGGAATGAAAAAAAAAAAAAAAAACAAAAAAAAAGTCGCAGAAGAAAAGGAAAATAACGGAGACGATTTTGGCACCGAAACTGGGAGGTAGGTAGCGGGCGCGAACGTTTTCAACGACGTACCGTTGTGCTTTCGAGAGTCGAGTCAAATATATGTATAAATATGAATTTATATCTCTATGTTGGTACATGTCAAATGGTAGATGAAAAGTGAAGAAAAGCTTCGCCTAGCTTCGAAGCAAAGGAAAATTCAAGTCGACGCGGATATCTATAGCGGACCTTGTAGGTTGGTAGTACGGTGTGTATAGTTGAATCGCGAGAGTAAGAGAGAGAGAGAGAAAGAAAAAAGAGAGCGAGACGGTTCTCGGATACATCCGTGCGCCGCACTAGTTTCTAAGGTAAATTGGCAATTTAACAAATTTTCAAAGTTCCGAGAGCGAGCGGCCCTCTCCCGTAGCCGGAAAACTTTGTCCGCATCTCGCGAGCCAACCTCTCTCGTTCAGTTTCTCTCTGTCTCTTTCTCTCCAACTCCATCTCTCTCTCTCTCTTTCTCTCGTCGTCTAATACTCCAAGAGTCCAAACTGTCTTATATATTATCCGTATCCAAGAAAATTCGTACGAAATCTTACGCGAAGCACAAACCTTCGTTTCTGACCTTAATTTATCATTGTTTTTATACGCAAACGAGGAAAAAAAGGGAGGGGAGAATGAAATGTTTCCGATTTGTCAAATATCGTTATAGAAATATAACACATAGAGTGATATATATATACAAACTATATACATATATATATGTGTTATATATATTTGCGACAGGGTCGTTGTAGGAATCGAAATTAATCGATTGATTGGCTCGCGGCGGCGAGATTTCTCGACGCGGAATGAGAGCATCGATGCGAACGACAGCCCGAGAGAGAGAGAGAGAGAGAGAGACAGACAGACAGACAGACAGAGAGGGAGAGAGTACAAGGGCGAGTTTCAGTCGGCCCAATCGTCGTTAATTTCGGTGGTGGTCGATCCGCGGTTACCGAACACCATCGCACTGTTCTCGCAACACCTGACTAATGTATATCTATTTATATCTATATATGTATATATACATATACATATATATATGTATAAACGACTCTCATTCCCGTACCTTCGTCTCGTCGAACGCGCACCGATGTGCGAGGCTGCCTTATAATTTGCGTGCTGGAAACAAAGGCTTTGTCTAATCCACCATGAGCGATTTAACCGGTTCGCCTCTCATCTCTCGGTGCCCATCCTTCCTCACTCCACCTCCCCCCATCCCCCTCCCCCTTATCGGATCATTCTCTAATTAGTCAAACGCTGACCGTTTCCACGGATATATCGCGAACCTCCGAAACCTGTGGTCTAGATCGAGGATTCTCAATGCCTATCTCCTATCTATATATATATGCGTCTATCTGTGTCTGTGTATGTGTGAGTGTATATGTATATAGAAGAGGATTGAGAGAACAGTCCGAAAGTGGAAATCACACAGATGCGTCTATGTTCTATATCCCTCCAGGGCAGTGACTGTTGAGTGTGAAGCAATCGAGCGTGTTTTTGACGATCGACTGAATCCAATCGACACCAAAACCCACTACAAAGCAGGATGGCGCATATGTAGCGAGGGCAAGATTATATGTCTACTTGAAACAAGAATTTAATTTGATTCGATTGGAATTTCTATATTGAAAACCCTCGCTTCTACGCATATGTGTGTACGCGTATATGTATATATACGTGATTCAATCAATGATACGTGGATGGAAATAATGTTTATAACATAATACGGGTGGATACAGTGTCGATACTGTACGATATTTGTGAACAGAGATTGTTTTCGAAGTTTTGTCTTTTTTTAATAATGAATCGTTTTTTTTTGGAATTTTTATGAGATACGTTGCATCGAACGAACATTCGTTTTAATCGTCCAAATACGCATGTGGCTTTGCTGAAACAACCAACTTCGTCGACGTCCGACCAGACGCTTAGTGACTACGACGTCGACGACCTCGAAATAGAATATCTCATTGATGCGCGTCCGCCACTCTCATCTTCCTCCCGCCCCCCCCCCTCCCCCCGCACTCCCACACTCCCTCCCTCTTTCTCTCCCTCTCTCTTGCTTTCTCTCTCTCGCTCTCGCTCTCTCTGTCTTTCACTCTGACGTGGTTCTTGTGTGTCAGACATGCTCGCGACATCGAAACGCCGAACGCAGCAAACCTCGCTTCCAGCATCAATGAAACGAACCAGCTGACACCCGTCTCCGTCACAAATTTAATTATGTCCGAGGACGAGATAAATAAGTTCATCTCCCACGTAGGAAGATCGATTGGATTAATTTATTTTTAGAAAAATTGCAATCTTTATTCGTTACAATTTATTCAATTTGTTGATCATCGATTAAATTACAACGTTGGATTGATCTCCAATCGGCGAATAATATACGACGAACGAGTCAATGTTGTTCCAGTCGAAATACCGGAAGTTGCTTGGATACAAAACAAAGAACGAAACGTTAAACTTTCGAGGACACTTATTGGTCAAATCTGTCGTTCAAGTATATTGCGCGTATATTTTTATTCATGCGGTGGGATAACTCCCCACTCCGGATTTCTTGAACCAAAGTCCCCGGAAAAGCGGAAGACGCGTAGAGCTCGATCGTTATCCTCAAAGGAGTAGCTCGTTGCTGTAGATATACGAAGAAAAGAGTTTCTCGCGACTAAACGACTACGAGAAAATTCTTAATTGAAACCTTTCAGTGCTTCCATCCCCACCCCATCTTCATTACCCTCCCCCCTTTCACCACCCCCTTCCCCTTATCCGACGTTTTCTCTCGCGGGCTTCGACTCGCGCGAAAACTTTCATAATTCCCTGGTCGATGATTAAAATTAAAAGTCGACTCGTGTCAGAACCGCGCGTAATCGTCGCGCTGACACGCGAAGTGAGGGAGAGACGCAGAGGGGTGAAAAGCCGCGAAACGATGAGAACGGAAAAAGCAACGAGGAAAAAGTCTTGACTACCAGCGATGCGCATGTGTGTCTCCGTATTTCCGTCCGCGCGTTCACCGACGAACTGAAACTATTACTGGAAAAAGTGTACACTCTTCTCGACTCAAGGAGGGAGAAAAAACGCTCTTTCTTTTTCTACCTGTAAAGAAAATGGAAGGGTGGTTTACTTTATCGGAACGATAATTAACAATTCGCTACAATTATCAACAAATTTATTCAGAATCGTCGTTTCAAGGTTAAAAGGTCGGTGTTAAAAAAAAGAAGAAATTATCAACCCTCCAGTGACAACCCTTATTTTTATTAACCTCCGAAAAATAATTAATTAACGCATCTTGTCGTTTCATTAATCTCGATCTCTGTTGATCGACGATCGAACAAATTTCGATTTTTCATTAAAAACAATCGTAGGTATTCCCGGATGTTAAAATGACCGAAAGCTTGAGTTTATTCAGCTAGCCAAGAGTTTCCTCCCCCTTTTCCCACCCCCTTCCCGACGTACGCTCTTGGCTCTCACGTGTTTCGAAACTCTTACCTCCATCCATTACTGGGTTCTAACAACTCGCTCGGCAAAGTTTTCCGAAATTCCTAGACGAAACGGCGAGAGAGGAGTCGAGAGAGAGAGAGAGAGAGAGAAAGGGAGAGAGAAGAGGCGAGAGAGGGGTCATGGTAAAGCTCACTCGGTTCGGCGAGGACCGACCGAAGCGAGGAGGGGTTCTCTGGCTCTGTGGCACGCTGTACGATGTGATTAATGCGAATGCAGAGTAACAGGAGGGAGGTTATACTACACGATACGCTATAGTTATATAAACATAAACGTACACACACCTACGTGCATATCTATATATAGACATCGTTACCCCCGTGAGACCGTCAGATACGGGCCAGCCGAGTTCATGGACACCGTAACCGCAATAAATACAGAACGGTATGATACGGACACGCGCTATCGCATTTACAACGCTCTAGGACTTTTACTCGATGTCGTGAAAACCCGCTCGGTGATTAAACTTCTCGTTACTTACACCCCGAATTAAATCATTCGAATCTAACCCAATTATTTCCAATGTCTCTATTTATTCTCTCAGCTCGTACGATTACTAAACACGTATTTGTGTACGGATACGCGCGTTTTCCGGTTATTGAGTGAGAAATATTGAAAATTCTCGCGGAAATAATTCTCTCGAGTTGCTAGGAAAATTTTAAGATTTATGGGAAAATTGTGAGCGATATGTATCGGGATTTTAGCATATGGGAAGTATTGCGATGTTTTGGGAAATTGTTTGGAAAATTCTGGGATGGAAAATGTGCGGAAAAATATCGAGAAAAAATTTATTTTTCAATTCGTGCGATAATGTTTTCCGGTTATTGAGTGAGAAATATTGAAAATTCTCGCGGAAATAATTTTCTCGAGTTGCTAGGAAAATTTTAAGATTTATGGGAAAATTGCGAGCGACATCTACCGGGATTTTAGATTTTGGGAAGAATTGCGATGTTTTGGGAAAACCTTTGGAAAAATCGGGGATGAAAAATGTGTCAGAAAATATCGGGAAAAAATTTACTTCTCAATTCGTGCGATAATGTTTTCCGGTTATTGGACGACAAGTATTGAAAATTCTCGCGGAAACAATTTTCTCGACTTGTTAGGATAATTTTTAAATATATGAGAGAAGCGCGAGCGGCACCTATCAGGATTTTAGCATATGGAGAAGTATTGCGATATTTTGGGAAATTCTTTGGAAAACTCGGGGATGGAAAATGTGCGGAAAAATATCGAGAAAAAAGAAAAATGAGAGGGAGAGGTCCATTGCAAAAGGGGAGACCCTCGTCGTTTCGTAAAAGAAGATATTTATTTATGCGAGAAGGACGTAAGGCATAATTCTCAGTCGCGTGATTCATCATCGGACGATTAATTTTCTCAACTCCTCCATCATCCCTATTTTCTTTCCCTTTCTTACATTCTCATTCATCTTCGAAATTTCTTTTCTCGTAAAAAACTCAAACTGCATACACCCACGTAATTACAATTTCGACAAATCCAAAAAAAAAATCCCATTCGAAAACCAGAACCGAGAAATCGGTCAATAAAAGAATTCCACCCCTTGTGATATTTATCAATCTTCTTACGTTCCTTCTATTTTCCCTAAAAAGGTCCTCTTTCGATCACTCCGCATCCATTGTGAAATGTGAATATGTAACGCGATATAAGAGACGAGGAAAGTGCTCGATACAAAAGTAAGATGTAGTCCTACGTTGCAACGGTTGACAAACGAGACGTTGAGTACGAAACGACGTCATCAATCACGCTCAACGAACAAGACGGATCGATCGACGAGAGACGTTTTCGTTACAATCGCTCTCTGTGGTTCTCTCCAAGAGAGTGTATGTATGTCTGTGTGCAAGAGAGAGAGAGAGGGAGAGAGAGAGAGGAAGACAGAAAGAGGGTGGGTTTCTGGGTGGAATACCAATTTAAAGCGCATCGTGGGGGTGATGGGTTCGAGGGTGTAGAAGTTTGCAGGGCACATTGGACGACACGACTGTTTGTCCAGTCTTGAAGGAGGACAGCCTATCTATAGAAGGGGAAAATATACACACAAACATACCCACACACACATACACAGGTAGACAGAAGCACAAGGAGTCGGAGGGTGAGAGAGGGTTGCAGAGTGCTTGGACCAAGCGTAACTCGAGTTTACATAGGTGAAGGTCGATGTATTAGTTGCGGGTTGCAAACGCCCTGCTGCGGTCAACCCCTCGCGTTGGTCTTTGCCTCAATGAGAGAGAGAGAGAAAGAGAGAGAGTGAGCGAGAGAGTGGGGGAGTGAGAACAGGGGTTGGGGTTCGGAGGGTTGATAGTAGAAACCCTCATGGTGGTGAAATAAGAGGCTTCGCATCGTGGAATCTGTGCTCTGACCGAGCTTACCTTAACTGCAACACCTTATCCCAACGACTATCAGCGGGATTCGAAAACTTGTGGCAACCTCTTCGTACGAGACGCTTATGTATATATAAGTATACACACTAACGCTCTTACGTTTGCGATAAGGTATTTGATTAAAATTGTTCCGTGAAGAAAATCTTCTTAACGCAACAGGCTTGCGAAAACTCGTGGCGATTAATTACGGAACTAATTACCCAGCGAAATAAATAATTCGGTAATTAGACGAGTAATTAAATCTCCGAGACAGTTAACGATTATTTCCCTCCCCCCAAACGACGTAAAGTAAGAATTAAAATTTTTACCCGTCGCGAATTCAAAAATAAAGCGAATCGTGAGTAAAATTAAAAAAAAAAAACGATATTAAAAAAAACGACGAAAATGTTACAAACAGGAATAAAATTACGAGCACGAAACAGAAGTAAAAAGAGAATATTCGAATCCGGAAACACGAATGGAATAACATGAATGAAAGACCGGGATAAAATGAATATTTCATACCTGCCTTCAACCCTTAAAAATAAAAACAAAAAAAAAGATGAAAAAAAAAACAACGCGACGGAAACATTGTTGAAGTCTACCAATTCGTCGTTCGAAATTCACGGGTATCCAATCAATGTAGGATGAAAATAAAATGAACAAGGTTGCAATATTTTTTTCTCCCATCCCCCACTCTCTATCCCGGTATGTAGGTCATGTGACCGAGAAAACGTGAAAATTATTTTTAGCGCATGCAATTGCCCCGCACGACGATATACGAATGCCGGAGTATGCACGTATCTGGCGCACAACGAATATTTGACGTCGTATCGTACGTATTTTTTTTTTCTATTTTTTCCATCTTCCTCTTTTTTTCGGGGAGGGTTGACTTTTACATCCATGCACGGGTCATATGTCTACACCATTACATCCGTGGGCTTGGCTGCTTTGCCCGCGACAGCATCGATGCGTGCATAACGAACGTTGAATTTTGAAGCTTGAAGCTTGAAGCCTGGAGCGAGAGGAGGGAGAGAGAGAGAGAGAGGAGGAGGAGAGAGCTTCCAATCGATACATCGAGAGGTCTCGTTGCCGGTATATATGGTGGACGTGCCACTTGAACGGGGAATCCAATGGGGACCGTGTGTCCACTTGTCGAACTCAAACGGATACGATATAGGTATATATATAGATATAGATATAGATATGTAACAATCCATAGTAATGCATATATATATTAGCGAGGGAGGAGGGGAGAGGGAGAGACAGAGAGAATGTGTATGCAGAAAACTGTCTCCCGTGTTCGCCCATCGACAACATCCAATTAACGTAATTCCGCGAGCGATACGTCCACCGATCCGGAAAACGCATTCAACTTCTCTCTGTCTCTCGTTTCAGCCCTCTCCAATACGCTTTCTCTGTTACCGACCGCGCAAGCTGGCAAAACCCTCTTCATATCACCCTCTTCATATCAACCCTTCAACTATCCCCCTCCTCCTTCTCCTCTGGCTCTCCTCCTCCACCAACCTCTCGTCACTCCCTCCTCCTCTCTCTGTTTGCCTATTTCTCTCTCTCTCGCCCGCCTCCCCCCCCCCCCCCCCCCCCCACTCTCTCTCTCTCGCTCTCTCTCTTTTGCACGCTATTCACTTCACGTCCTACGCAGATGATACCGCACACTGTTCATTTGTGCGTTCAATCATCATGTGATCGAAGAGCTCGAATGTGGCCTGGGAGAGGAGAGGGAGGAGAAACAGAGACAGTTTTTAATAGCGAAAAATTTCAGCCGGATGTGCCAGATGTACGATAATGCGTGCGAAGATCGAACGTAACAAAAATTTGGTATTTTGTTAATTGTAAGTGGACAAACCGGAGAATTTGTTGATCGTTCGTTACTCGTTCTTTTTTCATCGATATTGGCGAGCAAGCAATGTTTTTTTTAATTTTTCTTTGGGATTGATATCTAGACGCACTCTAGAATCTGCGAACAAAGTAAATTGAAATCGATCCGGTCGTTATCGAATTATAAATGGACGTGGTTGTATTTTTTTTTTACGTCCGCGCGAGTGTCCGCGTATCAATTTTCTCGAGTATACTTATTTATTATCAGCAATTCACTCGCCTCTTCGCGGCTGAAACTTTGGGAATGAAGGACTTGTTGTTGTTGCTTTTTTATTTTATTTTTATTTTTATTAATACATTCTCCCCTCGAAAGGAGAAAAGTAATCAAAAATATTCGTCCCCGTTCTGCCAACATTCGCGCTCGAGAGGCAAGCGATCGAAGGAGAAAACGAAATGGGAAACTGCGACTTCATTTGTCGAAAAAAAAGGAGGAGAAAAGGAAAAGAAGAAAAAGAAACGTGTCGTCTTCTCGTCTCGAGTCTAATTATAAAAACGTGACAATTCCATCTCGTCTCGAACTTTTTTCATTATATTTCTTTCCATTACTCGCGCCGGTGAGTGAAACATCGAGAAAGAGAGAGGGAGAGAAAGGAGGAGGAGGAAGAAGGAAAAGGAGGAGAATTCATACGACGTCGGAAAAATATTTCGTGTAAACGACGATTTCACTGATTGAGCATCGCGACTTTTTTCTCCCTCTTAAAGAAAACGACAAAAACGAAAAAAAGAAAAACGAAAACTGACAAAAAAAAGAACTTAGAAAATCCCGCGTTCTCTCATCGAGATAATGGAAATTGGTGGATTTTCTACGTCATCGAATGTCGCGGGAAAAAAAACCGGATGAAAAATAATATTCATCGAGGGTGAAATTGTACGAAAGTGGACGAGGAGGCGGAGAGAGAGAGTAAAGAAAGAGAGAAAGAGAGAGGGAGAGAGTACAATGGACGAGCGAGGATATCTCCCTTGACGTATGTGTACGCCCCCCTCATTTTTTCTCTCTCCCTCTTCCTCCTTTTATACTCGCGTGTTGAGGTCGATTTTGCCAAGAGGGAAACGTCGTGGCGTTCGATAAGACGAGAAAACTAGAGAGAAATCTCGCGAGCGAGTACGGGGGTTGAAACGCGGGAGGAGAGGGGGATGGAGATCGCCGTTTGAAAAGGGTCGATCTCGACACACGCGTCGGGGTTGGCAGGGGAGTGGAGATGGAGGGAGGCTCGCGGAGGAGAGGTAAAGATTCGCGTACAAAGGAAGAGAAAAGAAAACGACGTGGTCGCCGAGGGTCGCCAGGATCGTGAAGAAAAGAACTATGTATATGCATCTATAGAAACAAATATACATATATATATATATATATTTATACAATATATATATATAGTATAAATCTCCGGCGTGGGATCGAAACGGACGGCATAAAAATTCGATGAGTGGACGAGAGTAATGGCCGCGTACTCGGGTCTGAGACGTAACGGTCGCTCTCGTTCACCCCTCGCTTCCAACCCCGACCCACCCCCTCGCTTGATACGCGTTATATACCAGGGTTTGGGTTCAAACGTGTCCTACGGGAGTCTCGATGATTTTTCAATGCGGTAGCAGCTGCGAACGAGTCGGGAAAAAGAAGAAGAAGAGGAAGAAAAAAAACACATCGCCTTGAAGAAAAGGGGCACATTTATATATGTATACGTATATATATATATGTATAGTGGGATAGTGCGACGTCTATGCGCGCGGGTACGTTAAAGGGGGCGGATTTCGTCGGAGAAAAGACGCCGGGGCAAAGTGGCGTGGAACCTGGCAAGAAAAAGTGAGATGGAGAGGGTGAGCGAGAAGGAACGAGACGAAGAAGAGCTTTTCTCCGATTTTCAATTCTCTTTGCATCGTGTGCTTACCACCATGCGCGCGTGAAATCCGGGACAGTCGTACCACCAGCTACTATAGCACCCTGAGAAACTATCTCTTTTGGCATCTTTTCCTCCCACTCGTTTCTTCTCTCTCTCTCTCTCTCTCTTTCTCTCTCTTTCTCTCTCGGTTCATCTCACTCGGAAAGTATCGCGCAAAAGCTCGGTGCATGCAGCGCCCTCTCGATATCACCGAGAGGTTCCCGCATGTTCGCGTATAAAGTATCCATTTATTTCCATAGTCTTCTTCTACCCCTTGGGTTTATAGCGATCCGTATCTACTTTTACGGAGTCACCTACTTTCGTGCTATACTCGAGTGGAATAATGTAGCAAAGGAAAGAATATTTCGAACATCACACGTGTCGTTTAGAACTTGAACAAAAAAAAAAGAACTACAAAACGAAAATGTGTAACGATTTTGATCCTTCGACGATAATTAGAGAAAATTAGATGTTTCAATTTCAGACGAGAGGGTTGATTTCGTATGGAAGGGTTGTTTTTTTTTCTTCTAATTATTCGCTTCGAGAAGAGGAGGAAAAGGTCGCCGAATTTTATTTTTAATGAAATCTGTGTAAACCGAGATGCTTCGTTGTGAGGGTGGAAGGAGAGGGGGGGGGGGGGGGCGTTTGGCTCAAAGACCGAGGGGTTCGACGCTGTTGAGCATAATCGGGCTCGCGAAGCCTCTTTATATCAACCCTTCTATCGCGTAGCTACCCAACGCCATGAGAAATGAGAAAATCTCGTCTATAATCCTATTATGGCTGTGCCTATATATCTATGTGTGTATGTATACGTTTATAATTTTCTCATATATATATATATATATATGTGTGAGAAAATGATATATATATATATATTATCTGTAGGAGAAATCGTAAAACACGTCCGAAAGCATAGTTTGGCTTTAGGAGCGGCTCTAGCTTTAATCCATGTTGCCTGATTATAATCTCGTCAGCGAGTTATGCCGTTCTCCACACTTCGCCTCTGGCCTTCTCGTCTCTCTCCGTCCTGCTCCTACCATCCTCAACCCCCTTAGACACCGCCCCATTTTGCTGCTTTCCAATCTAGGCTCTTTCTACTGTATGTTTGAACTCGCCGTAAAGCCCACCCTTCTCCTCTTCTCGCTCGAGTAAAATATCGTTCTCTCTCTCTCTCTCTCTCGCTCTCTTTCTCTCGGTGCCTTGCACTCGGGTTTGGGGTTGAAACGAGGTCTGCTATATACGGTTAGGCACGTGCGCGCGATGCACATCCTGTGCCAGCTAATTAACGCACCGGAAATGAGAACGCGGCGAGGTTGGTAAGCGTTACCACGAAAATTCACCAGACCGAGATTGGAACAAAAACTAATATGCAAAAACTAAATTATTATGTAGGTTGTAATTGTAACGTGCGTTAAGGCGCGAAAAAACAAAATGTTCGATTATAAATATATAATATAATATATTATATATATTATATATATTATATTATATATTATATTATATATTATATTATATATTATATATTTATATTATATATTATTATATTTATTTTTATTATATTATATTATATTATATTATATTATATTATATTATATTATATTATATTATATTATATTATATTATATTATATTATATTATATTATATTATATTATATTATATTATATTATATTATATTATATTATATTATATTATATTATATTATATTATATTATATTATATTATATTATATTATATTATATTATATTATATTATATTATATTATATTATATTATATTATATTATATTATATTATATTATATTATATTATATTATATTATATTATATTATATTATATTATATTATATTATATTATATTATATTATATTATATTATATTATATTATATTATATTATATTATATTATATTATATTATATTATATTATATTATATTATATTATATTATATTATATTATATTATATCATATCATATTATATTATATTATATTATATTATATTATATTATATTATATTATATTATATTATATTATATTATATTGTATATTATTATATTATTATTACAAATATTATATAGGGGGTATACGCACGACATTTTTGGTTCTTTGTGACGTTAATCCTGGCAAAACGTCATTCGGGCTTCTCGAAATAAATCATACCCGCAGGAGAAATTGCCTAGCCGTGTAAAAAAAAAATTACGCGGGTCAATATTGACTACAACGCGATATAAAGTGCGCGGGATTTTAATGAGAAAAACATGGATTGGTTTCATTTAATGATATGGCGTTTATCAAAAAGTGCAGCCAGTAATGAAAAGTACAAAAGTAAATACGAGCGGCTCTTTTTTTTTTGACGTGGAAGGTAGTCGCTGTTGAATTAATGAAGTTAATCCTACGTTTGTCAAATATACGTGATTTTTTTTAACGGAGATAAAAAGGAAAACCGTCGCATTCGAAATAACAGCAACCCTTGATGGGTCGTTCGATCAATGGTACGAGGAATAAAATGAAATAATTATTGTTCGCGCTCGAGAGGGGCTGAAATAATCCGAAGTACGTCAAAGTGTTCGTTGTCAAATTTGAAGGGTGAAATTGACGCGAGATTGACAAACTCTTCGATCATATATATATATATATATATATATATATATATATATATATATATATATATATATATATATATATTATTTCATTATTTTATTACTTTATATATTATTATATTATAATATATTATATTATACCATATTATATTATAATATATTATATGATATTATACCATATTATATTATATTATATTATATTATATTATATTATATTATATTATATTATATTATATTATATTATATTTTTTATATATATTTTCAAAATATTAACAGAGGGGCAATGGGAGTGACGAAGACCACCGAGCAATCGTTCGCTGTCATATCGCAAAGGAAGAGGAACTTTAAAAAAATTCATTATACGTCCGTAACATGGCGATGGGGGTTGAAACGTGTCGAGGGGAATGATTCTGGAAACGGGACGTACACGAGAGACTCGGGACTATCCGGGAAGACGGGTTTGGTTATCTGATCGTGGTCCGAAGACACACGTGACACGAAATACATATCCCTATGCGCTTCGACTCAACCAACCCTCTAACAATAAATATATATACATATATTTGTAACAAGTCGTGTTAGTTTGATCATTTTTACGTCTTTGTTTAGGTCGAAAAATCGAGGAAAAAAAAATTCACCCTTGGGAGTTCGCGAAACAGTTTTTACGTTAATATAAGTACAGACGAGACAGAGGGATGATCGATGAGGGATGAGCGATAACAATTCCACAGGCTTATATGCAAAGCCTCGCAATTTTACGACCCCATACGTACGTACAGATAGCAACCCCTAATCGCGAAGGAACAGAATTCGATCGTAGCAACATTCACCCCTTTAGTCCGCGTTTCGATACTAAAAAGCAGGGGATGATGACGGAGATGGGGGAGAAAGGGGAAGGTTGGCTTCGATATAATTGTTCAAATGTTGCTATTCCAGGGGCGTCTCGGGGGGAATCGAACGTGGTAGGATAAAAGCAACATTAAGAGCCCGAGAGCGAGAGGGTGGAAAGGAAACGGTTGTACGTAAAGGGTGAACGGTCGACCAAGCGAGGGTGGCAAATCGGGGGACGATGATGCCCACGGAACGCGAGAGAGGGATGAAAATCGACAGGCTCTTCGGAACGAAGCGAGGGCAGAGACGAGGAAAGAAGCAAAAAAAATAAGACAGAATCGTTCGTTCCGACTAACGAGACCTAAATCCCTGTGAGCGAAGCTGGGGGTGAAAAAAAAGAAGAGAAAAGTAAACCTTGTCTCTAGCTCATCCGCGAGCCTTAATTAATCGCCTCGGTCATGTTCGAGCGGCCCAAAAAAAAAAAATTCTGACCGAGTGGCGATCGCGAGGAAGGGAGGGAAAGAAAAAAAAAACACACCCTACAAGACGATCCGAGTCGTGTTATTTCGACATTCAGCTGTCAGTGCTTGACCGTTTCTCTCAAACGTACACGAGACTCTCGTCCAAACGTAACCAGAAATATATATTTTTCCTCTTTCTTTATTCTTCCTTTTATTTCAAAAGTGACAAAAAAAGCGACTTGCTCGTTTTCTTCGTCCAAGAAACCGAACGAAACATACGAGAAATATTGCCGATAATGCCACGCGCGACATCGAACGACGTCTATCTCGTCGACGAAGATAAGCTGATCGAACTCGTCAAGCTCAATCCCGAATTGTACGATCCCAATCACGAGAACGCCAATAACAGGAATCAGAAGAACGCTCTGTGGAAAAACATCGCAACGGAACTCGATACTTCGGGTAATGAAAATATTTCATAAAAAAAAAAAACAAAGGAAAAAATTGAATAAAAAAGACGAAAAAAAAATTGTTCCTAACGGTGCAACGGGAGAAGAATCCTTACGTATTTTATGCTCGCGAATATAAATGTGTACATTCGCGATAACGGTTTCCGATATCTCACTGATAAACGAGCACGCCGAAATAAAAATTCGTACCCTACACGTGTCGCCATTTACCTACGCACATTTTTTTATATCCATCTCTGCAAAGCTCACGGTTCGACGCGTCGCCCGGAGCCATCGGGAATTTTCCCGTTCAACAAATCCAGTTTTCTAATTATTTTAGATTTCCGGGAAAGAGAGGGGGGAGGGGGGGGGAGAAAATAACAGAACAATTTTCTTTTTTTTTCAAATATTTTGCTACTTTCCCGTTCCCGTTTTATGCTTTTTTTTATTTCAACTGCCATTTCTCGCGAGACTGTTTCGGGAAAAAAATACAAGCGGAGTGACATAAAGTTTTTTTCGCACCGTCGGAGTGACTGAGGGACGAGAAAAAGGGAAAAGCTACACGCGAATGGAAATTTTTTTTATTCCGTTGCCTCGAACTCTTTTCGCGCATATATTTCGGACGTTGTTTAATTTCATTTCTTTTTATTTGCACGAACGCGAGAGCTTTTGCGTGCAGAGGCGGAAACGCGAGAAAATGGCGATTTTTTCTTTTTTTATATACAAAAAAAAAAGCTCGCGTTACAATGTCTTGCGATTCGAGGATTTACGACTCTATCTCGTATCTCTCCGATTTCTCGTTCCTATTTCCGTCCCGATGCAACGACAAAAAGCTTACGCGTAAGCTCGAGACGCGGATCGTAATATTTCGGCTTACACGAATTATAAACGAGGAAAAAGAAATATGATCGTCATGTAAGGATTTTTTTTAAGAATTACATGTTTTATTACAGGAAAAAGTGAATACAAAATGGAAGTTTGATTATATTTGGATGATAATATATATTTAAGCATGATTTTGCTATTTTTTTTCTAGTAACTGTGTGCAAAAACTTGTGGTACAAATTGAAGAATCACAGAGATGACAGTATGTTGAAGGAAGTAAAGACTGAGAGGCGCAAGTCATTGCGTTCGTGCTCGAGCGAGAAAAATCTCGAATTTCTTGATATTTTTTCGTGAGTAAATATTATTAACAAATTTTTAGAAATTATTATCGCGCGATAATTGCAATTTTTTATTTTATGTTATGCTAAAAAAAGAATAATTATAATTATGCACGGGTCGTATTTCATTTTTTGATATTTCTTTCGTGAGCAAATGTTATTAAAAAATTTGTAGAACTTATTATCGTTCGTTAATTACAATTTTTATTTTTATTTTTTGCCAAAAAAAAGAATAATCGTAATTATTCACGGGTGATATTTCATTCCTTGCTAGTTTTTCATGAGTAAACATTATCAAAAAATATTTAGAAATTATTATCGCGCGATAATTACAATTTTTTAAAATTTTTTGCCTAAAAACAAGAATAATCATAATTATTCACAACTGTTATTTAAATTATTGATATTTTTTCATGAGAGAATATTATTAAACAATTTGTAAAAATGATTATCGTTCATTAATTACAATTTTTCAATTTTTTTTTCCCAAAAAAAAAAGAATAATCGTAATTATTCACGGGTGGTATTTGATTGGATAATCACAGGGTGGATGATTCAAACGAGACGAGTCGTGCATCGAGTAATTGTGGCTCGCCGAAGGGAAGCGAGAAACGTCGGCTAAGATCGTCATCGCGCTCATTGTCTCAGCTATCGGCGATTTCCGAGACGGATCTCGCATCGTTGACGTCGGTCAGTAGCGCCGACACGATTACAGCGAAGGAGAAGCTTCCATTGAGCGCTAAATCCGGAACTCAATCGGCTGGAAGAACACCGAGAAAGCTCAATTTTCGTTCGGAACTTCAAGCCAACGAAACGAACGAGCGGTCAGTGAGACGCAAAGACAAATCTGATTTTATGAAATACGAGCAAAGCCATTTACTTTCTTCTTTTTATTTTGTTAATAATAAATTTAAAAAATGAGTTATCAACAGATATCAGATAACGCCCCAACCCGCGGAGAGAAATCTCTGCACTCGTCTCATGGAGCCTTCGCATCTCGCCTCGAAAGAAATACTTCAAGGAGTCGCGAACGCGACGCCCCGACGTCAATCAGGCGGTGGAACGAACGGTCGAAACGGAAAAATTAAAAAATCTCCAAATCCGAGCGACTCGACTCGCGCATTTTTCGACAGCATGGCGTTTACCGTCTCGACTTTTCCACAACATCTTCAAGCTGCAGTAAAAGTTCACATTTGCAACATCGTCTCGGAAACCGAATACGAGCTTTCCTCTCCGAAAATTCGTTAAATCTTGATTTAACGAAAAATATGACAAAAGAATTCGATTTTTTCAGTATTACAAAAATAACCAGAAGATCAAAGATCGTTCGCAATTATTATCGTACGAAAATTCGTTAAATCTTGATTTAACGAAAAATTTGAGAAAAGAATGTTATTTTTCAGTGTTACAAAAAAACCAAAAAATCGAAAATCGCTCGTAGGACGATAAGTTAACGATATTTCGCGTTCGATATTTTACAGTGTTTTGTTTTTTAAGCGTTGAGTATTTGTCGCTGCTATTACTGTCGTCACTAACGTCGATAAAGAGCACAAAAAAAGGATTTCCGAAGAAAAATGTTCTTTGTGAAGCGACGAGAAAAAACAAAATGGACGAAACACTTTGCTTTGACGAGAAATATCTTCGAGATCGTCGTTTCGACATCAATACGCTTCTCTCGCATCCTTGTCATTAAAACTCGTGAACTCGAGACCGTTTGAATCTCGTTACAAGGGATTCCCTTGGTTTTTTTTTCATCTCGTTGAAATTTGTTTCTTATTTTTTGTTTTTTTTTAGTTTCTTTTCTAAACACGAATTCTAGATGTTCCTTTATAAAATACTTCGCATTATCCGCAACGATGTATCGTATTCTATGTTTCTCTCGTTTCCTCGAAGTAAACAATACGTTCGAGAAAAATCCATAAAATCCTGGCGAATTATTTTTCCCTCGGAATTTATTCGAAATTTTTTTTGAAGTTTTGTTTTTGATCTTTTTTTCTATGCTTCTATTTTTTTTTCTAACTTTTACCAGCCGAACGATGTATCGGATGTCCGAACTCCGGGACATCGGAGATCTATTTGGCGAAGAGGCTTTTCCGGTGTCGCGTCTCTCAAAAGGCCCGATCCCGGAACACCGTGAATCGTCTCATCGTTGTCTCCTGTCCTTCGGCATAAAGCCAAGAGAGTCGGGCAAAAATTGTCACCGGAGATTGCGCGTTTCGTCGTCGACTCAAAAACTATATCGTACGTGATTGTCGTCATCGTCGATAAATCAATAAAAAAAGATTTTCATCCAATTAAAATTTTTAAAAATAACTGAAAAAAAATCTCAAAGTAAATAAAAATTTTAGTTTTTAGAAAAAAGAGAGGGGGGGGGGGAACAAAATTTGCTCATTTACCATCGAGTTCGAATTAAAATGCCTCGAGGGTTAAACTATGCGACGCAACTTAAAAAGTAAACTTAAAAACTATATCGTCCATCATTATCATCATCGTTATCGCCATCGTCGATAAATCAATAAACAAATATTTTCATCCAATTAAAATAGAAAAGAGAAATTTTAAAAAAATCTCAAAGTAAATAAAAATTTGCATTTTTCAGAAAAGGGGGAGGGGGTTAAAATTTGCTGATTTCCCGTCGAGGCCGAGTTAAAACGCATCAAGGATTAAAAAGAACGCAACTTAAAACGTAAACTTAAAAACAATATAGCCCAACATCATCATCATCGTCGATAAATCAATAAAAAAAAGATTTTCTCCAATTAAAATTAAAAAAAAAATGACTAAAAACAAAACCTCAAAGTAAATAAAAAATTTTATTTTTCAGAAAAAAACGAGGTAGAGGGTGGTTGGGGGATGAAAATTTGCTCATTTACCGTCGAGGCCGAGTTAAAATGCCTCGAGGGTTAAAGTATGTGACGTAGCACGTTGGCGTCTCCCTCAAAATCTGACTAAATCATTAGGAGTTTAAGAGGACGTATATTTACATGTCGTATACAGGTATATACGCTTATATTAAATCCGGCCGAGTACGTACGTTTACATACATATATGTTCAACCGGAATATGCAACGATCTCTCGCGCCGAATAAATAACTGCTCTAACGAAGTACACACGCACGCATACATAGAGATCGTGTGATACGTTTGCAACGGGGGATGGTGACGAGAGGGTACCCAGGGAATAAACTTGCATATGGCGTGAGCCAAAGCTCTGATGAAATGGGAAGGGGAAGATTCTGTTCGTTCAATTCAGAAACATATATATATATATATATATTTACACATTTCAAATTACGTGTATATGAAAATGTGTTGGTGCCAGCGAACCAGGGATGGAAGATGAAAGGTACGATCCACGTAAAGTGCACGTGCGTTCCTCCTCCCTTATACACATATATATAGGTATATACTTGTATATTTGTGTCAGTGCGGATGTACTCGGGTGTATATCTCGAGAAGGAACGTTAATAATTCCGCATAGCTGAGCGCTTCTTCGGTATTCGGGCCGACGGAAGCGTAGAGTGAAAAAGAAGAGGAGGGGTCCGGGAGGGTTGGGGTTGAAAAAGAAAGCGAGTCGGGCAGTGCCTTGAAAATATCAAGAGAAACTACGTTAGTTTCTTTTTTGAGCTTTTTTATAAGAAGGTTCTCTTTCTTCCTCTTTTTCTTTTCCCCCCTCTCTCTGTTTCTCTTGATCATTTAGGGATGTATATATCTAGTTTTCTTTAATTTTTGTTTCTTTTCGCGAACGTTCACGGTTTCCCCAAGGGTTTCTCACCTACCCCATCTCGCCCTTCCGTTATTTTTGCATTTCGAAGGCTTTTCTAGGAACCGTTAGCTCGCTTTCTCTCTCTCTACGTCGTGCACTTTCCTGAGGGAATATGCAGCATCGGTAACTGGTATATAACGCGTAGGCTTCCTTTTCCCTCGAAGCGGAAAACGGGACGAGTCTGGTACGACTAGAGAAGAGTGGGGTAGAGGGCGCTTGCCAACGGGAGAGAGAGCACAACCCAAACGTTACTTTGAAAAACATTCCACCCGGAAAAGTACACAGAGCACTGTTTTTCCAGTTGCCTACTCAACGTTCCACTCTCGACGTCGATGCGGAATAACGGAGGATCCTCTCGTCGTCGACGAGTGAATTCCTACCGTAGATCGCGATGACGTTCGTTGTCGGAACAAATTCACCGAATTAATCAATTTTAACGATTTTCCAAATTGAATTAAACCAAAAAAGAAAATGTATAAACAATTATAAATTCATTTACGTAAACTATTTTTTCCTCAAATGTCTCCCAGCAAATCGCACGAATAATTCAAAATAAAGAATATTTTTAATCGTTTTAAATCACGATGACGTTTATTGTCAGAACAAATTCACCGAATTAATCAAATTTTACGATTTTCCAAATTGAATTAAACCAAAAAGAAAATATATAAACAATTATAAATTATTTACGTAAATTATTTTTTCTTCAAACGTCTTCCAGCAAATCGCGCGAATAATTCAAAATAAAGAATATTTTTAATCGTTTTAAATCACGATGACGTTTATTGTCAGAACAAATTCACCGAATTAATCAAATTTTACGATTTACCAAATTGAATTAAACCAAAAAAAATATAAACAATTATAAATTATTTACGTAAACTATTTTTTCCTCAAAAGTCTCCCAGCAAAATCGCACGAATAATTCAAAATAAAAAATATTTTTAATTGTTTTAAATCACGATGACGTTTGTTGTCGAAACAAATTCACCGAATTAATCAATTTTTACGATTTTCCAAATTAAATTAAACCAAAAAAGAAAATATATAAACAATTATAAATCATTTATGTAAAGTATTTTTTCCTCAAATGTATCCCAGTAAATCGCACGAATAATTCAAAATAAAAAATATTTTAAATGGTTTTACATCACGATGACGTTCGTTGTCGAAACAAATTCATCGAATTAATCAATTCTTGCGATTTTCCAAATTGAATTAAACCAACAAAAATATAAACAATTATAAATCATTTACGTAAACTATTTTTTCCTCAAAAGTCTCCCAGCAAATTGCACGAATAATTCAAAATAAAAAATATTTTAAATCGTCATCCAGATTTGTAAATGATTAAAATTGAGTCATCTTCAAAGGACATCGTATCTCGAGCTTCATTAATGACGAATCCGTCTATCCAAGGGAGGCGAGTCTTTGAATTATAAAGAGATTCGTAGCTCGTACCTTGTACATATATACATATATATGTCTGTATACAAAGAGGGAGAGGGAGAGGGAGAGAGGGATGCTGGGTACGAGTGAGAGGAAAGGGAAACGCGAGATTATAGCCCTGTGCGAGAGAAGGCTGTAATAGCAATTTGTAACGGGCGAAGCGCGTTACACTATCGACTATATACATATATCTATATAAGCGCCATAGCAATTACCGAGCACGCGCTCGATGCGGTAATGCTCGCTCTCTGGCTGGCGCGGCCCCCACTATATAGTTTCCTTTACGAGGTAAACTCGACGGTTTTCCAGGAGATCCCCGTTAACCGGTATATCGTGCATGCGAACAGAAAACGAAGAGAGTTCTCCTCCTCCTTCACTTTTCAACCCCCCTCCCGCCCCGATTCCCCTATCATTCTCTTTCTCGTTGCGTGTAAAATACGCAAAATCGCTTCATTCGCATTTCGACCAATTTAAACCCGTCTATATATATCGCTACGTTAACGAGATATAAATTATACGGACGAGAATATCGAATCGAGATAATTCTGTTTTCACATAATTCACCCCCGGCCCATCCCTTATCAACGAACGAATTATCAATTATGAAAATTACTCTCAGCGAACACGGAATTGTCAACGATGTGAACAAAATAACTTGAAAATTCTTCCGGGGTTTAATTGGGGTTGAATCGACGAGGGGGTTGAAAAATCGAAAACTCCAATTTTCTTACCTTGAGATGTAGAAAGAAGAGGATCTCTTCATTTTCCCGTGGGGCACTAATGTTTCGGGCTTTATTAACAGCGTACGTCAAACACTTAAAAAAAACCTTGGTTTTTCAAACTTTTTCGACGAACTATGTATTCTCCCTCGTCGTATCGTCGATCGATCGATTATTTTTCACGATATCGAGGATCTCGTTTAATCCACAGTAATTTTTATGGATCTTTAAGCCGGCGCTCTCGACGTCCAGCTCTCGTCAAGATCAACCGTTTGATATGTCAACTTCACTATTAACCCATTAGCTTCGATTATTTTCTTCCCTCGTTTTATTCACCCCCTATTTTTTTTCATAATTAACACGTATTACGTTTATATACATATATATATATTTTTTTTTTAATTCGTGGATATATATATATGAGTGTATAGATTATCAGCTAAATACGTCGCAACAGCACCGACGAATTATTACGAGGCCGAGAAGAAAAGCGAGAGAAAACTCGAAAAAAGGGAAAAAAAAAGAATTCACCCCCGTCAATTTATATTCCGTACTCGTTCCTTCTTTTACCTCCCTCTCGCTCACGACTGTCCTCTTACGTCGCTAATTAGAACATCTGTCGTATTACGATTATTAAAATCATTGTTTTACACTCGAATATATTACACACGAACATTCACTACGATACAATCGAACTCCCTAATGAATTCTCGTCTTATCGATTTTTCATAATCAAAATTATCGTTAAACTTTGAATTTTTCTTTGTTTAATTATTATATTTTTATTTTCCTTATTTTTTTTAACGGCTTCGATCTCAATGTCGAATTTGCACAATTCCTCGAAAGAGAAATGTCTCGTCGACCTGAGAATTATCGAAGAGTTCTCAGTTATTTTTTTTGTGTTCACTCGAAAAAATCTCATTTGCCTTCGTCTCTTCCTCTTTCGCCTCTCTTTTTGTTCGTTAGATCGAAGCTACGTATTCAAGTAGTCTCGAGAGGGTTACATCTTTCCTCCCCCTTTCTCTCTCTCTTTTTCTATTGCTGTCTCTCTTGTTCGCTCGTCGATGGCCACGAATCTCCTTGCGGGGGATGAAAGTCGACAGACGCGATTGAGACGCGAAGCGCCTATGGAGAGTTCGAGAAACGTATAAATATATATATATACATACATAAATACATATATATATAGATATATACATATACATATATATTTATATATTTATATATAAAGAGGATATTTTTCCTCGTTAGGCCAGCAGACCGTGAAGAACCGATCGGTAACGTCCTCGACAACTCGCGAGCCAATTCTTAGCGGTCCGTGAGATGGGCACGGTCGCATCGACAACGGGGACAGCAGACGACGACAACGACGGCGAAGACGACGAAGATGACGACGACGACTCGAGGCGGCACTCGGCGTCGTACGAGCTTTGCGGATGCTCGAAATAGAGAATGCTCGAGGCAAGCATCCTTCTCCTTCAGGGCCGAAGCCGAAAGCAACCCCTCTTGTAGTTACAACTTTATATACTTGTATATATATATATATATATATATTATATATTATTTATATAATATATATATACATATATATATATATATATACACGTGTGTATGTATGTACATGCAGATCTACACAAATCTGTACGTAAGATTTTTTGTTTCTCTATCACCCTCGACGCGGTAGACGCGAGAACGTTTGTTCTCGGGAACGACGACGTAACGAAAACGTAAGAAGAAAAACTATCTCGAGACGTATCACAACACTGCGGGAGATCGATCTCGATCGGATAAATCCCGATAACGCGTCATTGTCAACAATTTTATCATTCGTATTGTAATTCGTGGACAAGGCCGATCCACGAAATTTAGTCCCGTGTAACGAGAGTTGTCTTGAAGTATTTTCTCACATTTTTTGTTTCGGAACGTTGGAGGAAGAAACAAGGAATTGACGAATATTTGCGTTGTTTTTTGTATTTTTGTTGTTGTTGTTTGTTTCTTAATTCCTGTTTGGTTGAGTTTTGTTTGCAAGGTCACGGCGATCGAGGTCGTCGATCATGTCAAGGCCGTCATTCTTTTTTTTCTCTCGACGTTTATATTTTCCTCTCTCTCTCTCTCTCTCTCTCTCTCTCTCTCTCAATCTCACACTCTGACTCACTCGTCTTCCTCGCACCTTCACCCTTACCACGATAATCTCTCTCGTTAAGTACGAGAGTTCGCGAGATTAAAATTTCAACATCCCTCTCTCTCTCTCTGTCTCTCTCTCTCAATCTCAATCTCAATCTCTCTCGCTCTTTCTTCGAATGTCTCGCGCGCGTGAATTTTGTTACGAAGAGAAGAAACGAAACGACGACGTCGACGACGACGCCGCTGCAGCCACCGGGTTTTAGGGAGCCGCGCGCGCGCGCGTAACGCGTTCCACCGTTTCGCCGTGGCGTCCGTCGACGACTGGAGAGAGAGAACGCTGGCACACGGGCCAAGGGAAACGGCGGCTGATGGTGGAGGCGGCAAGCGCGCTATGTAGCGGTGGCGTCGGGGAATACTACGTCGGGTGGCGGCGAGGGAGGCTGAGCGAACGAGTGGGGGAGGACGGGAAAGGGGGGTGGGGGGAGGGGGAGGGATGATGCCGAGTTCGGCTGAATATACGGGGCGAGAGAGGGAAGACGAGGGAGGGAGGGAGGAGGGGGAGGGGCGAGTGAGACGAGGCGTCAGTGAGCTTTTCCGACGGTCTGTGTGTACTATTACTACTACCTCCTACTACTACGCGCTACTAACGCTTTATATATACATATATATATATATATATGTATATGTATATGACCGAAAACTGTATACACGATCGGGCCAACGACAACCTGTTAATCAGGCACGGCGCGGCAACGGAGGCTGCGCATATCTTCCTCATATAGATATACAAACATATATATATATGTATATTGAGCGAGAGAAAGAGAGAGAGAGAGAGAGAGAGCAATGGAGATAATATATATATTATCTCTCTCGGTCTCTCTCTCTCGATATACATGGAGAGAGAGAGAGAGAGAGAGAGAGATAGGTTATGTATGTAAGGGATGAAAGTTGCGCGCGCACGCAGGAAACAATCGACAGCCGAACGGTAACTTTTCCCGATAATCGAAACGATCATTGACACGAGATAAATAAGATCGTGTCGTACTATCGAATAAAATATCGATCGTTAACGATTCTTAATTTTTCTTGGGAATTAATTAGAAGATTTTATAAATTGGAATTAAATTTTGTTGGTTTTGTATATTTTTTATTAGCAGGAATCGCTCGTTCGGTTTCCTTTGCGGTAACGGGACTTCTCAGTAAATATCGTCTTTCATGGTCAGACGCTTTTTTTTTACTATTTTGATTGTTTGAGTATATTTTTTATTAGCAGAAATAGCTCGTTCTGTTCCCGTTATGGTAACGGGGCTTCACAGTAGATATCGACTTTCATGGTCAGACGCGTTTTTTGACTATTGTTCGAGGAATTACTATCGATTTTGCCTGGAATATGAATTTTCATTTCATCGTATTTGTTGGGTTTCAGTGATCGGTACGTGGATTGAAAAAAGGGGGTGAGGGTTGATGGGAGATGGTTTAATGCGATGGGCATGGTTATGGGTGATTGGTCGGTTCGCACACATTGGTCGCTTCTCGAATCTCCGGTAGCGAGGGCTTACTACGGAATGAGAGGAAAGCTCATATCGTAGACCTTCCTATATATATACATATATATATATATATATACGGAACGGGCTTTCCCCTAACACAGAGCGCGTGGCATCACCGACTGCGAGAGAGCGAGTTGCCTCGCGTTATCGACCCATCCGCGATACGCGCTATATTCGACTATATATACAGGTTGGAAATATAGCGAACGCGAACGAACGCCGGGAGAGCGAGAGATACGAGGGAACGAAAGCACTCGAGAACGCCGAGGAGGAAGATGATGCGGGATGAGAGATAGAGATACGCGTTTCTTCCCTTACCACGAAATACGTACGTATATATATATGTATGTAAAGGTATTACGTGTTCTAGCCGAAAACTCGTACGTGTATAAACGCACACACGTACCTATCGTTCTCATTGGTGCAAATTTTGATTCGTTTATTTTGAAATTTAATCAAATTTAAATCGATTTGACAATAAACAATTTTTCCATTGTTTCGTGTGATTATTAATAGTTATTCGAATTTGTTAATATGAATTGAGAAGGAGTGAATAAAAGATTCTTCATTGTTAATAATGAAGCAGACACGTATTATTTTCATTGGTGAAATTTTTGAAATTTATTCGAATTCAAATCGATTCGAAATTTCGTAATTTTTCGATTGTTTTATTTAATTTTGAATATTTATTTGAATTTTGATCAATATGAATTTTGAACGGATAAATAGAATCTTCTTCATTTTTAATAATGAAATTTGCCTGGGAAATGAACGAGAAATGTGTTTGAAATATTAAACTTTGATGGAACTAGGAATTTCGGTTTATTGTGTCAAAGGCATAATACGGTGACGTTTCTACGAGAGAGAGAGAGAGAGAGAGAGAGAGAGAGAAGTGGAGAATGAATTTTGAGGAGTATGTCGGAGTAGAAATACACGCCAGGAACACCGTGCGGACATTGTAAGAGCAGAACAGTAGGTAGTGCACGTTGCGGTCAGACGCGCCTGCGACTAATACCACGAGCAAGCTTCGGCGCCGTCATCGTTGTCGTTTCCGTCCAATCCCATACACGCGCGCGCACGAATCTCTCTCCGGAGATAGAGAGTGTGTGAAAGAGAAGAGAGAGAGAGAGAGAGAGAGAGAGAGAGAGAGAGAGAGAGAGAGAGAGAGAGAGAGCTATATATACGGTCTAACCGAAAATTAAATTTGTCGGACCGGATTAGAGCCGTTGGACGGGAAAGCGGGGACTGAACTCCGGCGTACTTTTTATTATGTTAAATTAATCGCGCGGTATCGTTTTTCCTTTTTTTTCCATTATTCTCACTTTTTTCTTCTTTCTTTCCCTCGCTCTCCTCGTCCCAAGCAACGCAGCCGAGCTTGACCTCGTTTTTCGCTATGACGCGTGCACTCAAACCTCCCCTTTATCCGGTTTACCGTCGACGTTGTAACGCGGCGAAGAGAAATTATAAAGTTTGAAAAATATTTCATTATTAGTCGTTGGTGACAATTATTAATGAACGGCGACGATAACGACGAGAGAGAGAGAGAGAGAGAGAGAGAGAGAGAGAGAATAGACGGAGCGGAAAATTTTTCCATCTTCGTCGCACATTTTGATTTATTGCTATTCTCATCGTTCATCATGAGAAATAATATGGAAATAAGAATTGTTGAAGAATTCTTGAAAAACTTTGCTCTCCTTTTTTACTAAATTTTTCATCTCGAATTGTTTGTTTATTATTATTTTTGGCTAGAAGGAAGGAATTCAAGAAACGCAAACTAATACATCGGGGAGGATAAGCTCGATAGAATTTCCGTCGATCGAGCGATCGAGTTCTCGGATTACATCAATTAAGCTCCTTCTCCCCTCCATTGATAAATAATCCCGAGATCTGCGGAAGAGGGAATGAAAATATATCACGAGATTGGAAGAAGGTGGATGCTTCGTCTCGAAGACACGAGACGTTTCGTGAGTGAGTACGATGAGTTGGAGAAGAGATAGGGACGAGGGAAGATAGAGAGAAAGAGCGAGATCGAGGGGTACGAAAAATTTCGCTCGTAACGCGCTTGCGTATTTTCCACCCTCTCCCACCACCACTCGTTATCGTCCCTTCCATCGCGCGGGGTACAGCTTTCTCGCTCGGTTTGAAGCACGAGCGCGCAAGTCCATTGCGCTTCGGCGGGCGGAAGGGAAAGAAAACGTGCTTGCGTTTGTGACGAGAGGCAGAGGGGAATGCGAGGAAGGAGGGATGAGGGGGAAGGGGGTTGAAGAGAGATCGAGAGAAAGAGAGAGAGAGAAAGCGAGGGAAATAAAAAGCGAGAGCGTGCTTCGTCCACGGCTGCTGATTTTCGTCGCTAAACGAGAAAGGGCAGGTGTACCAAAGAGCTGAAAAACGCCAAGCGACGAGAATATATGAGAAACGACGTTGGAGGACGAAAAAATATTGTCCCTCTGACTCAATTAAGCTATGAAACGATATTTAACGGTTGATTCTCCTTTTACATCAAAGAAACTATTTTACAGACGTACACAATTTAATTACCAGTCAATTAATCGATCGTTTTTTAAAATCAATTTCACATCGACGAGCGTATTTAAAAATTTGTACAATTTTTCTTTCATTTTATTTCGTTATCGTCACAATTATTCGAACATTTCATTGGACAAATTGAAGGAAACGTGAAATCCTTGGTTCCTTTTGTACTCTCGAATCATAATTACTTAAATGTAATTACAATTACGCCTCGCTCATTATTGAGGTCGTACTATCTCTCTTCCCCTCCCCCTCCCCTCTCTCTCTCTCTCTCTCTCTTCCTTTCAATGCCTCTCACGTCAAAACCGTACTTCCTCGTTTCTCGATATTCGAACGTACGATGAATAATATTTCATTTCCTCCATTTCCTGACGGCGATGTCAACTTTACCCTGAATTTTCCATGTCTCTACTACTCGCTATATTTATACATAATTCTATACATACAGTATATACACACTTATATACATATATGTAGGGAGAGGAAGGAGGAGGAAGAAAAACGAGGGAGAGCTCGTCGCAGATAACAGAACGAGGAGTTGGTTGAAACGCGTGTACGCTAAGGGAAGAAGTGAAATAGCGGGGAGGAGAAGGTGGAGGAGAGGGTAGGAGGAGGAACGAGAAATTTCACCGGAATTACGAAGGCGAGATGGAATAGCGGGAAATCCGCGGGCTCTCGCGTTTCGCAAAATACAAAGGCACTGCCGAGAGACGAGACAGACACACGTAGAGACACAGAGACACCCATGCGCGTATACCACGAGAAAAGAGATAAATGGAGGAGGGGATGGACGAAGCAGCGGGGAGGATGGATTATATGAGTGTGAGCGAAATGACAAAGTAGACGAGGGGGTGAGAGAATAGGCTAGAGAGACAGAGAGAGAGAGAGAGAGAGAGAGAGAAATGCGACAGTGGCCGTGGTGGAAATAGCAAAGCGAAAGCCAACGCGATATTGACACAAGCCACGGTTTAATTTCTCCATCGGCAAACATTGTTTTCGTCCCACTCTTACTCTATATATATATATATATATATATGGATGGATATATATATATATATATGTTAGTTCGCTGATGTTTTCGCTCTCTCCCATTTTCCATCCTTTATCCCTCGTCTATGTTCCAACCCCCCCGTCACTCGCCTACCACTCCTCACCCCTCCACCTCCCCCGCTCTTTCTCTCTCGCTCTCCCACACTCTCCGGATAGTTCTGTCTGTTTCTTTCTTTCTCTCTTTCTCTCTCCGTCTCTCACATGACCGAACCAAACACAAACGCTGACAAATACCATCCCGGGTATTTATTGTCCTCGTTCTATATGCCGTGTCACCCGTTTCGTTTCGTCCTTCCGTCTCTCCGGTACGTCTCTATAGCTTTATCACCGATGCTGCAAAAAGCTGCCCTCGGCCGTAGTTGACGCGTGTTTAACATCAACGAGACGAGCGCGACGTGTGTATTGTGCGTAACACGGAAAACAAAATATTTCGTTTTTTTTTGGTGGTTTTTTTTTTTTCTTTCTTTTTGTGTTCATCGTTATTTTGTTTTTATTGTCAATGAAATTTACGCGTAGCCTAGAACGGTAATGAGCAAAATAACATCGTGTGTCGGTTTCAACTCGAAATTGAAAATTTATAAGGATGGAGGAGAAAAAATATTTCGTGCCTAACGCAGGAAGCTTTTGAGTTTTTTGTGGTTTTGTTTGGAATCTCGCACGGTCGTATAATGCAAAAGATATTTGTTTGACTCGCCGATGTACGTCTCCAATTTTCTAGTTGGATGGAGGGGGAGGAAGAGGGAGACGGTTGGAGATAAAATGCGAGGAGAGAAACACTTCCGGGTTTAGCGAGTCTGTTTTCGGACGCAAACGGGCTCTTGTTCGATGCCGCTGCCAAGGAGAATTTGCCCACGCGTTTTGTTTTCTCGTCGCTCGTACCGAAAATTTTCACGGTATCGCCTCGCTTCGTACACGTTACGGTATGTTACCAACGGGGAATGAAAATTGATGCGAAAACCAAAAAAAGATACGCTTTCATCGGATAAATCGAGCAAATAATAATCATTATTATCAATTTGTGTAATTGAAATATTTGCATAATTGAAAAATAATAATTGTTAGCATCGATTTATAATGATATTTAATAAAAAAATACGTATGATAATGATAACAGTGATAGTAAATATTTCAGAAATAATTTTTTCGATAATGAAAGAAAATCCAATGTCGAATAATTCCCAAGTGTTACAATTTCTATAATTGAAAAATTTTATTATTATTATCAATTTGTAACAATAATAAAAATACATACGATAATAATAGCAGTGACAGTAAACATTCCATAATTAATTTTTTCAACGATGAAAGAAAATGCAATGTCAATAAATTCCCAATTGTTACAATTTATATAATTTAAATATTATTATTATTATTAATTTGTAAAAATAATAAAAATACCTACGATAATAATAACAGTGACAGTTAATATTCCATAATTAATTTTTCAACGATGAAACAAAATCCAATGTCAACAAAATCCCAAGTGTTACAATTTTTATAATTGAAAAATTTTATTATTATTGTCAATTTGTAACAATAATAGAAATACGTACGACAATAATAACAGTGACAGTAAATATTGCATAATTAATTTTTTCAATGATGAAACAAAATGCAATGTCGAAAAATTCCCAATTGTTACAATTTATATAATTGAAAAATTTTATTATTATTGTCAATTTGTAACAATAATAAAAAACGTACGACAATAATAACAGTGACAGTAAATATTGCATAATTTATTTATTCAACGATGAAACAAAATCCAATGTCGAAAAATTCCCAATTGTTACAATTTATATAATTGAAAAATTATTATTATTATTATCAGTTTGTAAGAATAATAAAAATACCTACGGTAATGATAAAAATGATAGTGAATATTTTATAATTATTTTTTTCAACGTTGAAACAAAATCCAATGTCGAAAAATTCCCAAGTGTTACAAAACTATTGGGTCTTTAACGAAGACGAATTTTATTTGACACCGGAAGTTGTACCGAACTTGTCACTCTCTCCCGGTGATCTTAGCTACGGAGTTCCTTGACGAGAACTCGCGCGCCTGTCTCATCTTCGAATCGAGTGACGAGAGACAGAGAAAAAACGATGGAAAAAAAAGGTTCGAAAAAAAAAGACATAAATGAGTTCACGAATATTTTCGCGTCGGTGTGTACCGAGTGGAGCGCAGCACGTGTTTGTGGTCCATCTCGAATTCCGAGAAGAAAGCGACGACGAGCAAACGGGAGAGAGAGAGAGAGAGAGAGAGCGAGGGAGGGTAGAAGAAGGGGAGCACGGTCGAGACTATCCCACGAGAGAGTAGAGCAGTAGTTGCAGCCGGTAAAGATCAGACACGACTGGGCTCCGTATAGGTTCTCGCATATCTGTATGTATGTACGTATACTACTGCTTCTCTCTCTCTCTCTCTATGTTCGCCGGCGCTCTATTTTCAATCGGGGAGTCAACACACAGCGAGAGTTGCATAACGAGACGGGACGCTGTGGGGAATTTCACACTCGTGGTACATTGTCGAGACGAAAAGAGATAAAAAAAAAAAAAAAAATCTAGAAAAGGGGAATGTTGCGAAAACATGCGTCGAAAATCTGTGCTGTACACACGACAAGGAAAAAAAAGAGAGAGACGAGCTGGAATCTGTCATGACGCACTCTCCTAACCGCGTATATCACACCGTTTTGAGTGAAAACAAGTTAACGAATCGCCAAATAAACCAAAAAATAACGAGTATTATTCTTTCCTACGATTATTTCTTCGAAAACAAAAGAATACATTTAAGACAACACACGAACGAAAAAGCATACAAAACTATTTTCTTTCTCAACCAAGAAAGCAAACAATCAAAAAAAAATATAAACAACGTATTAATTTCCCATACGAATAATAATTCATATTTAACAAAAAAAGAAAAAATGTTTCAAAAAAATAAAATAATCCTACAACGAAGCGTAATTAAAAACCCAATGTTTTTTCAAACAATACCCAACCCAAATTCCTTTGTACAATAATAATGGGAGTAAATTATTCGTGGTAAAAAAAAGAACAAAGTAAAAAAAAAAAGAATTAATTTAAAAAAAAACAACATTGATAGAGTCTCCCCTTTCACGAGTTCTCATTATTTCCGCGTTTCTCTGAAATCCAATTCACAATGTACGCGTATACATCCGATGTTATCGGTATACACGAAATATAAAGTATCTTTCGTTGCTATTATATACATGTCTAGTACATAATGAGAGTTGAGGGAGAGTGCGCGATGAGCTTTGTACATTATCGATCTCGTAATGGGTATCTACTTTCATAATGCGTTCGTTCCCCGCGTCTACATGTGAATACACATGTGCCAATGCACAACACACACACACACACTCACACATACATATAAATATACACAGACACTGATCGAAAGCGAGGGAGAGATTATACGATTCCGTGCGATTGCTGATTGGAAAATCGCGAGCGCACGTGCATCGTGAATAGATAGAGTGCAAGAGAATTGTAGAGGCGTACCATGTACATATGTATGAGCTATATAGAGGATGGATCTAGCGAGGGGTGGGGGGAGTGAGAGAGAGAGAGAGAGGGAGAGAGAGAGAGAGAGAGAGAGAGAGAGTGGAAACAGTGCACGAGTGAATTCCCAAAGTGCGAGATGCTTCGAGATTCACTGATGCGCGCAAGCTACTGTTCTGCATTACCGACCGAGCGCGAGGCCTAGATGGCGCTCGTGTAGAGTCTCACACATGAGCGCATGCGCACGAGGTAACGGACACGTACACAGAGGCCGGATGCGCTCACTTCGCCGGGAATTATATATGCAGGATATAATAAGCTGGCGGTCCTCGAGATATCGGCGAGTTATGGGCGTCCTAATGGCCCGCGCGCGGTGTTTGATTTACGGTCGTCGGGCGGCTCTCTGAATTCACGCCAGCTCTGTGAGAACGAGCAAGAGGCGGAAGAGAGAGGGGAGGATAGAGCGAGACGAGGAGTGGGAGAAAGACGGAGATTTCCGTAGCACATACGAGGTCGAGAGTCGCGAGGGAGAGACGGAGTGGACCACTACGTGAACGTCGGTACTGAACTAGAACTCGGGAAAATATATATATATATATGTATATATGTATATAGAGAAGTACACATGCGCACTCGTAACGTTTGTGTATGCGTGCATTTAGAGCTTCGAAGCTCTCTCAACCGGGCGTGCTTGCGCGCTCCGCGCTCCAACCTTGATGTGCCGTTGCTACTGCCGCTGCGGCATCGTACACGATGTATGGATAGCGATAAGTGCGATGAGCGCCTCTCGTGACTCTCCGCTCTGCCAGCCGACCGGCAACACCACCATCCCCTTAACTCAAAATGTCTCGTATATCGCTCCTACGCTACATATGTATTCATCCTACTCGTACACGAAAGACAAATATCGCAAGCTGTACAATCTCTATTCGTGCGCTATAAAGAAGCCTACGAGTCTCCCTGGGTTTACTATGTAAAGTCGAGCTTCCAAAACAGATACGAGCTTAACGTTACTTTCGTTCTTTATTTTTATCGCCGTAAGCTTGTCGCGAGTGTCGACAGAAAAACGAAGTTGGATGAGATTTGGTTCGAAGATTGCGTAAAAATAAAACAAAACATTGAGAATGAAGTCGTTTGAAATAAGTGTGGATAAATTTTGTTCCATTTCCTGAAAACAAACTCGAGCTGACGATTTGTCTTAATCCATTCCAAAAAAACGTCATTTGTAAGCTTTAGTGATAAAAGTAACGATAATAATTGAAATTTTGATAACAATCGTTTCAATGTTTGACAGCGTTTTTTTTTTCTTGGATGAGAAAGTTTTCTTTTTTTTTTTTTTTTTAAGGGGTTTTCTTGGTTGGTCCCGAAAGGCACGATATGAGAAAAGTGCGTGATGTCGCGGGTATATTCCCAGAGGTACGAAGACAAGGAAAGATACCCTCAAAAACGTATTATGCTCGGTAGATTTGAAGAAGCGATTTTATTCTCGAAGCATGTTGGACGGGGAGGACGACGCTCGTGAGGCACGTCACGTTAGCTGCCATTTATAATCCGGACGCACCCCTCAGCTTTCACCCCCCCTCCAACTCCCCGATGATATTCCGAGTTGTATGTCTTTATACACGTATTCACGTAAATATATATATATATATGTCTGTATACGTCGCGAGGAAAATATATTCGTTCTGCATGTATTTTGAAAACGCGTCGCCTCGAGCACATTACCAGAAGGGCTGTTCCCATTGGGAGACCCGTATAGGGAAATTTTCTCGAACGCCCGCGTGAGTGAGACGCGAGCGCCGCGCCGCGGGACGCCACGGAACGTTTTCCCCCACTCTTCAACGAGAATGCGCGCTACCGTAAATTCACGCAGGAAAACCCCTGACAGCACCAGATGGACTCTGAATGAGAACGACGGTAATATTATACATACATATATACCTATGTGCATATATATATGTATATATATATATATATATATAACGATATCTTCTTTCTTCAGTCGGAGTTGCATATCGCCCCTGGGCCATTTAACGAACTTGCTCCTCGCTCTTAGTCTTTGGCTCTTGCATACTCGTCCCAGGAATTGGAAACAAATTTCTAAAAACCAAACTTCTCATCCTTGATTCATCAGCGTCGGGAAGAAATTTTCCCAAAGTTTCAAACGAGTTTAAACTCGATGCCTGACGTTGAGTCCTGTTAAAAGACGTTTCTCAATTCTACAAAACAAATACAGCGTGGAAAAATAAATTGTTAAAAATAAATATTGTCCAATTTCGTGAGGAGGATAAAGTATAAAAGAAAAATGTACGATTCATCCCTTAAACAAATGCAACCGGTATATCGAATATCGAACAAAAAAAAAGTGCAATGGCTCTGATTATTCGCCAGCTGGCTGAATGTAGGCGCGCGTTAACCAAAAGAGAGAAGCCTGGCGTTGAAACGATGTTTAAAGTTGGAACGATAAATATTCACGCGTCGACGATTTTCATAATGCTCCCTCTCTTTATCTCTTTCGTTCCCACCTACCATTCCTCCTGTTCCCCCTCTCCCTTTTATATGCACACTCGAAATATTTCCTCGGCTTTCGATAGCGCGATTCTCTCGCGCCTCTCACAGCGACACTCGAGCGAAGAGCGTGCGAGAGCCACGCTGTATATTATCGTGATCTCGGGACGTTTTAGTTCCTCGCTCCAACCGGCAAAGTAATAATTTTTTCGCTTCTACCACGTTAGAGAGATGGAATCGAACGCCTGTGTGTGGCTAACACCGAACTTGGCACACGGTAAAATGAGGCTTCTCCCTCTTTCTCCCAGTGGGGTGAAAAAAAAAGAGCGAGATAGAATTTTCGCAACGGGATGGGCAAGCGAATTCGTTGAAAAATAAGCAACGGCCTTATGATACAGGTATATATAGAGGTATAAATACACGATAAATGAAAGGGGATGATATTCTACTCGAGGAGTCAGCGCTGTCGTCGACCCCCCCCCCCCCCCCCCCCCCCCCCCCCCCCCCCCCCCCCCCCCCCCCTCGAGTCATATTGCTCCGAACGGAAGGAAGTATCTCTTCCTTCTTCGGCCTTCTGTAGTATCCAGAATTCTCCAACCCCGAGGCCTCTATATCTCCCACCCTCTCTCCAAGCCACCCCCTCCTTCCACCACTCCTTTTCTCTCTTCAGAATTTAAATATAATGCCTAATATCACAGGAAATCCGTACAATGCAAACAATTCGAACCTCAGGCACCCCCTACAGTCGCGATGTGGCGCCGCCTGCTGTTGCTACGGTTTAAGCTATCGAGGTTACGTGAATCGGAGAAGATGAACGAGAGACGCTATTAAAAAAAAAGAAAAGAACGAAAGTGGGTGAAAAGCAAATTCTATTCGTTCCGAGTTCACGATTTATTCACCGTTATGACGAGAAAAAAAACACCGCGTGTATCGGACAAAAAGAATGCGCCGGGCGACATCTGCCGGTCGTGGAGTGAACTACGCAGTGAACAAAATGGCTGCTCATCGAGAGTCTGTACGTCTCGTTTTTACGCGTTAATTTTATTGAAAATTTACAAAAATTTATCAAACTTCGAAAACAAAAACGTTATCTCACCCGTTACAAAATCCATTATTCCCGTTAAACGGCAAACCGCACGATAAACGTTATATATATATATATATATACAGAGAGGCAATTATGTATCGTCTACCTAATAGCTCCCTCCCTGTGCTCTCGTTTCGTGCCAGTAGAAGACTCACGAATAGATTTATCGAACTCAACGAGGCACACGTTCTACGAGGTAAAACGTGGCGACGACATAGACGATAGGTCGTACGTTGTAGTACACAGAATCGAGAAAAGAGACCGAGAGTGAGATCTTCGTTTTACTGATACAACGAAGAAGCGAGCCACAGGGGAAAGTCTGTTCACCAAATAGCTCGCGCAGACATCACAGAGAGAGGGTTAGAGGGAGGGGGAGAGGGAGACGGGGAGAAAGACGGAGATAGCGAGACCTTAAGAGGTCGATATTATATATATATATATATAAAACACGATGCTGAGCAAGTAGGAAGCGAGAATAGATGTCTCAACGGCATTATCTTCTGCAACTGGGTTAATTCCTCCTTCCATCCCTTGATTCCCCTTCTTGTGTTCGCCTAAGAAAAGACCCGAGGTACATCCTCTTGCTTCATCTTCATCTTCTTCGCGATTTCTGCTATCCGACAAACGAGAGAAAGCAATTCGCTATACACCATTGTTATATATATTTTCCGATTTTAATTGCGCTTCCATTGTGCTAAACTTCGGCCCGAACTGAGAACGACGAATCCGCGCGTTGTCCACCTCATTTCTCTCTCGACCCAACTTCCATCGTTCTCTCAGCTCGAGAACTTTATTTTGTTTCATTTTTTTTTACACGGTATTTTGCAAAACGCGATTAATAACGAATGGACTTGTATATCCGGGATGGAATTTTGTATTTTTATCGTAAGTGTGTTTTGTTTTCAACCCTCTAATTCATGAATTCGTTTCGGCTCTATACGCGACCATTATCAAATAAATATTACAAATACGAAAATACAATTTTCGTATTTGTAATATTTATTTGATACGAAAATTGCATTTTCGTATTTGTAATTCTTGAAAACGTAATCATCTCTGCAAAGTTTACGTACTTACCTGCAGTTTTATCCTGGAATTTCCTGGAAACGCGGATTTGCATTTGGCGCCGGGGTCTCGATAACGCCTACACGCGGAATATTAATATATCATACGGAAATGCGTTCGCGCATTACGTATTTGCTCGACGTCCGCGCATGCGTGAACGAAAAAACTGTTTCACCCTTCCCTCTGCGATATTTAACATCCCTCGTATGTGCGGGGGCTGCCAGATTATGAATTGTAAATATTTGCATTAGATGTCCGAGAATAGAGAGAGAGAGCGAGAGAGCGAGAGAGCGAGAGAGAGAGAGAGAAATAGGGGTGGGGGTGCAGATGCAATATATCCACAATTGTTTGTTCAGTTTAATAAAACACGTGTATCTATCTCTCTCGGTAGTTTTGAATAAATGCATTTTATTCCAGCGGGAGCGAAGAACCAAATGCAACTGATACGAAACATAACAAAAAAAAGAGAGATATTTTTTAAAAAATCGCGAATGCTGAATTAAACGAGCAAACCATTTTTTCCCAATCGAATGAATAATTACTTTGGTATTTGTAATTTATCTCGAGTATTTTTGTTTAAGCATTCGTTTACTTCACATCGCGATGAAATTCCCTCGACAAAGCCTCGCAGCTCCGGTATTCGCAGGACACCAGACGGTATCAGTAGTAAAGGATATCTACTGGTCAGCCCACAAAGGCTGTATCTATTTCCTGTTTGTCGAGTCCTATCACGATCCGTTGGGAAACTCTCAGGGCAACTATCTCACTGTCCACCGTACATAGGAATCTCACGTACACTAACCTTCGTAGCTACCCTTAGTATAGGGGGTTGATATCTGAAAAATCTACCGCTCCTTCCTAAAATCAGTCTACACGTGTACAAAGATTCCACTCGATCATTTTATATTCCTATCTCGTCATTCTCCCAAACCGAAAAAAAAAACAAAATTTTCATTTTACAAATTCAAAAAATTGTCAACTATTATGAAAGCTTAAATTATCATTTATTATTCCAATCAAAGACAATAATACAACAAAATTTGTGTGTAACATTCAAGAAATTTTTCAAAATTTCAGAATTTCGAAAAATATGTCAATTATTATAAAAACCTAAATTATCATTTATTATTCTAATCAAAGTCAATAATAAAACAAAATTTGTATCTAACATTCAAGAAATTTGTAAAAATTTCAGAATCCAAAAAAAATATGTCAACCATTACAAAAACCCAAATTATCATTATTTCAATCAAAGACAATAATAAAACAAAATTTGTATCGAAAATTGAAAAAAAAATTTTTAATTGCTTCGAATGACGTTCCAATCGACGTCGTTCGTCCTATACATAACGTCATAACTCGTACAATAGATTCCACTAATTCGCGAACTTTGGCGAATGTAGTATAACTCGATTCGGGGCCTCCGGCCGAATTCGCGAATGTATTAGAGAACATAGAATGTCGCGTGTGCACTGGTTTGTCTGGTCGTAATACAGAGAGTTGTGGACTGGTAGGGGGAGGGGGGGGGGGGGGTCGTACCGTGTGTCGGTCCGACCGAAGGGCCATATATATAATGCGGTATCCGTCCATTATACGGTTCGCGTACGTATATGGCTGCTCTCTCACACATCTATCATAGTTTATACATACATACATATAAATATATGTATATATATAAATATATATACATATACATATGTTATATACCCTCGAGCTACTCCGACAGAGCCGAGATACGTGACCGAAATACATCGATGACTCCATTGACTCTGAGCTCTGTGTTCTATACGAAACGCTGCAGTGTTGGGGTATACCCGGCTTACACACTGCTGATGATGCTCTGAGCCAGGGAGCTTTGCTGCATATCTCTCTTCATCTCTCCCTCTCTCTTCCTCACTCGATCTCTCTCACTCTCACTATGTCCCTCTCTCTCTTTCTCCCTCTCGAACTGACTGTTACTTCAATCGTTCCATCTTTCTCACTCCTTCAACATTTCACCTCCCCCCCCCCCCCCCCCCCCGCCACCACGATAAGGACACTCTCTCTCGTCCCCATTGAATTATATACCCTTCGGCCAATTGGCCATAGTGCCACATTCGCTCGCGTTCTGTATTTTCATTCGTCGCGCGATCGCTCCCGTATGCGTATTCATTCGCGAAATTATTTTCAACGCGAGGACGAAGCCTGTCGCGTGTAATATCGCGTGGGAGAAGTACAAAAAAAAAAGGTTGGGGCGAGAAGGGGAAGGGGGAATATTTCTATGGTCGCTGATGGCAAAATCGAGAATTCCAGAGGCGATGGACGATGGATAAAAGGAAGGGTGGGTCGCGAGGGTGAGATGGGGCGCGTATCGATTTTACAAGGCAAGTTTGATTTGACTCAGAATTTGTTTTTTTTTTTTTTTTCAACGAATCGACGATTTCTCTCACGCGAATCGCGATACATCGATAATGACGAGACTTCGTGTTAACTAAAGTGTCGGATCTCGTGAAATAAAGAAAAAGCTCGGAACAATGAGGCGAAGAGAGGTGGAACAAGTTCGAGTATATTTTCGTCGCGAATATATCGTCGGACCGCTGCACGCGAGGGATGCGACGGAGACGAAGAAAAAGAGTAAGGAAGTGCAGCATCTCTATATGAATGATACATGAACCTTCCACCTCTCGCTCTTTTGCAAAACCACGAGAGGTTATATACCCTCGGACCTCGGCATCGAGGCGGTAAATCGTTCCTTCGTCGTCCTCCTCACGAATTCACGTTTACGTACCCGATAGCTCGAT
>OX328012.1:1847500-1921010 GCA_946811545.1 Netelia fuscicornis | reverse complement strand
CGACGCTGAAAAGCTCTCGATTTTCCACAAATTTGAACCGGCGCTACGTCGACGTGTTAGAACGTAGTGAGCGTCGTTCGCGTATACGCGCGATCTACTCTTCGTGATATTAGCCACGAATTTTATTTAAATATTTTTCTAAACTTTAAACGCGGCGACGAATAAAAAATATTACAAACATAAATATACAAGAAAAATTATTTCACATTTTTATAAATTTTTTAGTTTCTATCAAAAAAAGAAAACGAGAAAAATCGTTCAACGCGAGATTTTTATCTTCACGTATTTAAATTTGAACACGAAAATATCGCGCCTTTTTCACCAGTGTCATAAATTTTGAAAACTGCATAAACCTACGTGTTTAAAAACACCTACACAAACATATATATATATATATCCCATGCAAAGGTTCGGAACAACCTTTACATATGACGTAAATTCATAGAGCGTAGCTTTATACAGTGAACTTTGTACAGGCAAGCATCGAATCATAGAAGAGCATCGCATCACTCTACCGCCCTTCGTTGCAACCCAGAGAGGACAAGGGAGGGAGTGAGAAACGCCCCCAACAGCCATAACACACCACCGCAACAGCCCATGAAAACTCTTTTACTATCACGTACGGACATACCGTACCCACGCCGTTTCTTTCGCACTATGAAATCAGCTATACTTCGCACACACACACACACATCTACACCCACACACACACACGCATATATAGATAGATAGAGAAAGAGGGAGAGAGAGAGAGAGAGAGAGAGAGACATAGTAACACTTTCCATGGTACAGAGCGTACGTCATGAAACGCTGAATTATTTCCGCGGCGTTCACTCCACCGCCACAGAAACGAAGTGTAAGTGTGTGTGTATATGAAAGAAAGAGACAGGGAGAGAGAGAGAGAGAGAGAGAGAGAGAGAGAGAGACGAAGAAAGAAAAAGCGAGCAAGAAATTTACGAGGGAAACTTTTACGCGACGTGCGACAGTTCGCGCGCGACTCGTGCGCGCATTCTCGTCTTTTTCACACAAACATACACACACACGCACACACACGCACACACACGCACACACACACACACACACACACACGAGGATACTTACGCGTAGTATCTCAGATGGATATCGTAGATCACGATGAGACAGCCTTGCGTTATTTCCTCTTCGTCGATCCTTTTTTTTCATTTTTTCTCCACGCCCTCCCTCTTTCTCTCTCTCTCTCTCTCTCTCTCTTTTTCTCTTTATCTTTCTCGGCTTTTGCTCCTCTGAACCTCGTTATTGTCTTCTCGCTCGACCATACACGATGCAACGAGTTCCGGTCTATGATCTTTCCTTATATTCGTTCTTCAACCTCTTTGACAGTTACGCGCAAAGCTTCCGGACATAAAATTGTCGTAATACGTTTCGCGACACGATTGTCCGGGAGAGAGAAGGACGCGTCCCTGAGAACATAAACGACGAGAAGAAATCTGTTTTTTTTTCCTTTTTTTTGATTCAATCTTTCGAAAATAATCGAAGTAATATCGCAACGTTTTTTCTAAATCTGAATTAGTAAAAAATTGACTAATTCAATTAGTTAATGCATGTTCTACAGGTGAAATAGTGATAAACACAACGTTTCACTGATAGAATAGTAAAAAATAGTAAATTAGTCTTACTAAAGCAAATTAGTAATACGATTGATTAATTAGTCAATTTTTTACTAATTCAATTAGTGAATGCATGTTCTACTGGTTAAATAGTGATAAACGCAACGTTTCACTGATAGAATAGTAAAAAAAATAGTAAATTAGTCTTACTAAAGCAAATTAGTAATACGATTGACTATTATTTAATCAATACAGTTTACTAATTCATTAGTGATATTACGATCACTAATCAATTAGTACAGGACTCAGCGATCGACCAATCACAGACGCCAGCTCCCGACCCGATACTTCCTTTCTTCTGCCATTGTGATGTCGGAGGCGTCATTTTCTCATGTCAGTGAGTTCGTGCGCAGTGCGAAACGGCGAATCTTATTTTATAAAAGTTTTAAGGGAAAAAGCAGAAAGTTTATGAACGTTTCGTTTGCTTGTCGGTACGTATGAGATTATTGCATATTATTCGCGTGAAGAATTACAATCGGCTGGTGCATGAACGTATCAGCTGTGCTGACTACTAATCGTGTTGTAAATTTTACTAATTTTTATAGCGATCATTTTTGACCAATCGAATTAGTGATTTTTCACTAATCATTAGTGATCCACTTTTCGCTAAATGAATTACTAAAATATGACTAAAATTTAGTGAAATTTCACTAATTTAGATTTAAAGAGTTGATATTTATTTATTTCGGTACGGCTCGAGCTTGCCTCATTTTTTGTTTAAATCGAAGGACCTCGTCAGGGGGTGGGAGGAATTGAGAATAATAATAAAATTTAACACACCGCGTCGGTAGATTCGCACGCCGGTGCAAATTCGGCAAATTCAGCGGAAACATCGCTAACGTCGTCCGCCGGTTTATTATACAGTAAACGCAATGCGCTGATGACACCTCTCGTCTATACAGAAAATTTATACGTATACGTATATATATGTACGTATCTTATATACACTCTGCCTCCTATTTTCTCGATCGTCGCTCTCGCGCGCGGCAGAAAGAATGGAGGAGGGGGTTTCTATACCCGGCAGCTTCTCGTCGGGTTATTAAAAAGTTTGTTTACTTTACGACGAGCCCCTCTCGCTCGCCCCTCCACCTCGCCCCCCTCCACCCCATCCACTGTGTTATTAAACTCGAATCGAAACGGCTTATGTAAATTGCTCATTATATGGCGACGTCCTGTTTCAGAGATTTTATTACGGTTTTCACCAGATATATGTCTATATGATATATATGAAATGTATATATGTATATATATATTTTATATAGGAGACGAATCGAGAGTGTGGGAGATAGAGCCTGGAAAGGCGAGAGAGTCACAAGAAGGGAGAACGTTTTAATTGGAATGTAAATCGCATCTATCGCGCTCCCACCCCCTTCGCCACTCCCACCATCCCTCTCTCTCTCTCTTTCGCACACACACATACACATTTGCGACTCTTATCGCGCTAACAACTCGGTTCTCTTTCCCGTCTCACCCAATTCATTCCGCTCCCTCTTTTCTTTCTTTTACCATCCCCTCTCCTCAGTCTTCCTTTCCCTTTTCTTCAAACCACCCTTCCACGCCTTCTAACCCCTAGTCAAGTTTCAACGACTCGAATTTTCAAAGTGAAAAAAATGATCAGAAAAAAAATTGAATTCGATGAAAGTTAAACTAAAAAACAATGTTTTTGTATTTATTTGTATTATTTATCAATTTAGGATAAATTAATATTATGCATAATGTATTTGTGCGTGTACGGGGTCAACGACACACACACACGCGCACACACACACACACACGCATACATTATATATCATAATAATTATTATATTATAATATATTATGATATGTTATAATATAATTCTTATAATAATATAATAAAATATAATTATTATATTATATTATATTATATTATATTATATTATATTATATTATATTATATTATATTATATTATATTATATTATATTATATTATATTATATTATATTATATTATATTATATTATATTATATTATATTATATTATATTATATTATATTATATTATATTATATTATATTATATTATATTATATTATATTATATTATATTATATTATATTATATTATATTATATTATATTATATTATATTATATTATATTATATTATATTATATTATATTATATTATATTATATTATATTGTATTATATTATATTATATTATATTATATTATATTATATTATATTATATTATATTATATTATATTATATTATATTATATTATATTGTATTATATTATATTATATTATATTATATTATATTATATTATATTATATTATAATGATGATATTATTATATAATATATGGTATAATATTATTATTATATTACTATATAATATATAATATTATATATATATATATATATATATATATATATTTATATATGGGTTTGGGTGTATATCGGTGACGTTAGCATTTTGGCAGGGGGGGGGGGGGGCAATGCGGTACGTAGAGAGGAGAGAGGAGAGCGTCGCGAGAAATCGGCAACTGCGTATACGCTTTCTGTATGTTACTCTATAGAGATACGTCGAGGGATATATCTCTCTTTGCCTCTATTGCTCGGTCTCTTGCCTTTTGCTTTTGCTTCTCGCATGGTAAACCCCTCGAACCGCGTAAACAGCCACGGACTGTCGGCCCAGACACGAAAGAACTACTGAGAGTGAACAAGAGAGAGAGAGAGAGAAAGAGAGAGAAAGCTCACAGCTCGTGCTCAGGGGACCCAATCAAAAGTTGCCATGACTACAGGCCGCAACAGCAACGCAGACGAGTTCATGACAGATAGAGCGAGAGACGTTGAATTTTCTCGGTCTACGTAAAATGCCTAAAGAATTTTCCCATCTTCCCCCCACCCCTCCTCACGGCGATCCTTTATCAATCGCTTTTTTTCTCTTCCTTTTCGACATCTTCGACAATCCAATGCCCTTGAGGAAAGTCAAATTTTTCCATATTTGGAAATAAACGAAATAAATTTGTTTTTTTCACATCCGAAAAATTAATTTCTCACTAAAACCTCAGTCAATATTTATCGTCTATAATTATTCAAGACTATAGTCACGAACTTCAAGGATTAATAAAATTATTACAAATATCAGAAAAATCTAATATCAATTTTTTCTTTCTTTCGTTTATATTAAAATGACAATTTTCATTTATTTATTTTTTTTTTTTTATGAACTCGAGAAACGTGGATGTAACGTACGAAACTACTTTCGAAGCGTATCACGTTGCAACGGAGAGATCGTACCGCGGCTCGAGCTTCGCGACGCGCTCGAGTGAGGTCGCTCGTGCGCCATATTACATTTATTATATCGACGGTCACGCTGTACACGGTGAGCGCTGTAAACCTTACCCAAGTAGATACCTTTACGTTCATGAGCGAGCGCTAAATCTCGTCCTGCCACGAGTACTCCGCCAATGGCTCATTCCACCGAGGGGTAGTTTCATCCCCCACCCCCTCTTTCTCTTTTACGACATTTTACATTGTCCACTAACTGAAATCTTTATTTTCTTTTACAATAATTAATCGACTTTTCAAGATATTATTTCATTCGGTCGCACGGTCAATCGAAGATTGTTCGTCCTAGAATTTTCCTTTCGACGTAAGAACAAACACGGAGAAGGGGGCGGGGCTTAAATTTTTCGTCACGATAGCAAAGTTTTCAAAGTATAGGTGTGTACCCCTCTTTCTCTTTTACGACATTTTACATTGTCCACTAACTGAAATCTTCATTTTCGTTTACAATAATTAATCGACTTTTCAAGATATTATTTCATTCGGTCGCACGGTCAATCGAAGATTGTTCGTCCTAGAATTTTCCTTTCGACCTACGAACAAACGCGGAGAAGGGGGCGGGGCTTGAATTTTTCGTCACGATAGCAAAGTTTTCAAAGTATAGGTGTGTACGTATCAAGTCCATGGGCACAGGGAGAAAAGAGAGAACCGGAGTCAGCGCTCGAGGTGCCGACAACTTTTTAATCTCCTCGAGAAAACTCGCTGCTCTCGCTACCACCTGCACCACCATCATCATCCCACCCCATCTGCCCCCTCGTTCCTCAACCATCCTTATCTATGCCTCTCGCTGGATGTGGGTGACCGAGATATATAGCTGAGAACGTCACGACGACTCGACGAGAAGGTGAGTGCCTCTCGTACCAGCGGCAATCCGATTTCGTTCTCGAGGCTCTCTTCTCTCCCTCGTATTATACACACACCCTCGCAAATATATATATCCCTCGACAACGCGCATCAGTTTTCGCGTAGCCCTATTCAGGAAATCAGGACGGAAAAATCCCGTTATCAAACTCTCGTTGCACCCAAACAACAATTCGTACACTCGTTATCCTCATTCCTCAAACATTTCGTTAAATAGGTTTCGTTTTTTTGGAGGGAACTTTTTTTTAACATTCTAAATTCCAACCTTTTCTGCTTCAATTGAATAATGTATTATTTGGTGTTAGCTATTTTTATATATTTTTTAAAAAGTGTCAAAGTAACGACGAGGGTGAAGTTTCTTTGGCGAGGGTTTAAAATGGAATTTATATCGAAGCGTAATGGTTACTGTTGACATCGCGTTGACAACAAATTAAATTTTTTATGCGTTCTACGAATTAAAATTGTATAGAAAAATATCAAGAAATTAGGATACTATTATAGATACTTAATATCGTTAAATTAAAAAACCTAAATATTGACGTAAATTGCGATATGCCAAAATTATAAAAGTGATATTCGTATTGTATGGGAAATTTCCGATTTCATAACCTCCAATTGAAGCCCTTTCGGATGAACAAAAATTTGCCCCTCAGCAAGTACCGGAAGTTGACATTCTTAAATTATTTTCGCGACTTTAGGGGTTGGGAAAGGGGTCAAAATTTAATTTTTTATGCATTCTACGAATTAAAATTTTACAGAAAAATATCAAGAACTTAGGGGTACTATTATAGATACTTAATATCGTTAAGTTAAAAAATTCAATATTAACGTAAATTTCAATATATCGAAATTATAAAAGTGATATTCATATTGTATAAGAAATTTCCGATTTCATAACTTCCAAGAAACCCTTTCGGATGAACAAAAAATTTCCCCTCGGCAGGTACCGGAAGTTGACATTCTTAAATTACTTTCGCGATTTTGGGGGTTGCGAAAGGGGTTAAAATTTTGTTTCAACCAAAAAGATCCTGATATCTTGCAATTTATGTAAAATTCAGTTTCTCGACTTTTTCCCAACTTCGAACACATTTAAACCGTATTTTGGTGACCTGTTAAAATATCCCCAAAAGTTGACAAAATTACCCAAAATGTCAATGTAACTCCAACTTACCGTATGAAAAAAAAATTATTCCTGCTAAGCGAACGAATGCGAATTAATTTTTAGATTTGTAGAAGCAAAAGCTGACAAAATTACCCAAAATGTCAAAGTAACTCCAACTCACTGTATGAAAAAAAATGATTCCTGCTAAGCGAACGAATGCGAATTAATTTTTTGATTTTATAGAAGGACTGAAACTAGCATTACAATGGAATGGTACGAATCGAAAAAAAAAGAAAGAAAACAAAATTGTATTTGCCGTCCCAGTTTGCTTGGCGTGGCAAGGTGAAAAGCCCTTCGGTAAATCCAGCTTTCAAGCAGCTGTGTAAACGTTGACCTACATTACAATCACGGAACGTATAACACGCTTTTCACCCTGTGGTCGGCTCGCACCTCGCGCACGTCCCACCGTGCGTCGCCCTCGGATCTGCGGGAATAATAGTGGAACATGAGAAGAAAAAAGAAATAGCGCGAACAAATTTTCGCATTGAAAGAAAGAAAAAAGAAGGAAAATTTTGTGTCATATTTTTTATGCGATTCAAACGTTTATCCCTGTATATCCGAGATTGAGAGGCGGGCCGAGAGGTGGCGCCACCGTGGCGCGCTTAAACGCGCCATGTTGCTATTCGACAGTAACAACGATGTATAGACGTAAGTCCTTGACACGAACGCGATGTATCGAACACGCGCGCGCGCACACAGCTTTCGTACCGCGAACATTTCGGGTAATCCACGATCTCGTTGCTCCGGAATAGAAACCCTTCGACCCTAATTAACGTGGCTGAACGCGCCGCGAGGGTACCCTCTCTCGTATTACGCTGCAACGGAGAGGACCGAAGGCTTTGGATCCGAACGTTACCTTCCATCCCCTATGTACGGGAACACAACGAGAGAACCGCCCCTATATATACATATATACATATATACATATATGTAACGTGCGGAGTGCACGAGCCTCCCGGCGTATCGGAGTCGGCGGGCCAAATTCACTTTCCCGGAATCATCGCCCTGGGCGAATTTCTCTCCTATATACTCACATATATGGGGCGTTCTCATCGAAATCGATAAATTGACAAACATCCGAATTTTTCTCCTCAATTTTTCATATAGGGTTTACCACCCTGTAGAATATGTAGAAATTAAAAAAAAAATTTTGAATCATTAGTCATGCGATAAATAATAAAAATGTGAGACTGTGAGAAAAAGTGTAATGTTGTGGTAATTATTGAGAGGGATTTTATAATTATTATGAAGTTGGTTTGAATTGTAACAGTGGTATAGAAAATTGGGGATGAAATTATAAAAATAGTGTACATGTCGATTTTAACTAGAAGGCCCCATATACCCTCTCCCAATACTATACGTATTGGTTTCCACGTGTTTCGATAGTACACGCTGCTATCTATGATCGACAAACGTCGGGTATCTCTGTATTCGTATATCGAACGCTCCACCCCCCCCCCCTTCGGCTTACATCGAAGCTCCAATAAATACACGTATGCGCATGAAAGTACATAGAGAAGGAATTTTGCGTGTCAAAGTAATTCCGCGATGGATTCGCGATTGAAATTGACGAAGAGCAGGACGAGGGGGTGGGAACGTTGAGTAAAGGGAGTCTACAGTATTTATTCCCTCATCAAAGTAATGGGGTACGTACAGTCAAAAGTCCCACAATTCATGGACACGTGGAATTTTGACATTCGTGGAAATTTGTTGATCGAAGTTTTTTTTTCAAATTTTGCATTTCTGGATTTATTTCGATTTTTCCTAGGGGGAAAAAATGAACGCTTTAACCACGAGTCTCGCGACACGGAGAGGGTTGTTTTGGGGTTGAATATCGCGTCCATTTTCTAACGTATAGAGTGTAAGTGTACTTCGACTTTTTGTCCATTTTCCTCTTTTTTTTTTGGTTCTTTCGGTCCCACCCCCCGTTTGCAATATAACTCTCGATGCCGCTAGCGCCCTCGCTACGGTACTGAAAGGTACTAAGCACGCCGAGTAGTAGTAAGAGAGGGGGTAAGAGAGAAAGCGGGAGCGCGGAGAGGAAAGCGCACTTAGTTCCGGCGTACGAGAAGCGCGACCGGCGGTCTTGCTTTGGGTTGCTGAGTTTTTCGACCCGTAAATCCTTTAAGTGTCTCCTCGCTCGCCCCGGCTCAGCCGCCTATCCGCGCCCACCCCCATCCCCCTACGGGGCAACTCTCGAACTATCTTTTTTTTCTCCCTCGAAACTAATACCGTGAAACTACGAAGGGTGAAACGCGCATTATTTTTCCTTCCGCGACGTCCCACGATCTACCCTTGCATAGAAATTTAAGAATCATTCGTCACCAAGGAATCGATAAATCGTTATCGAAATAGAAAAATAAGAAATTTCGAATTTTCAAAAAGAATTAAACAATAATTTATAGAAAACAGGGGAAAACATTGTTTCGCTCGTAGCATTAGAAGCTCGGAAACAATTGGCGTACGTGCACATCGTGATTCACAATGATGCGCTTTGCCAACACGATATTCGAGAAAAGGTATTTGCGTGCTCGACGTTCCCAGCGAGTAAGAGAAAGAGGGAGAGAGAGAGAGAGAGAGAGAGAGAGAATGAGAGAAGCCAAGTGTTTTACTTTGGCAGAGGCGAAATGATAAAAGCACGATAAACCATCGCGGCCATTGTGGGTGAGGGCTTAAGTATCGTTCTCGAAACGGGCAAGGCCATGCGAGGAAAGCTCACTCGCGGAGTCAGCATACCGCTCTCACACGACGAAAAATGCCATACAAAAAAGTCAGGTACAGCATTGTTGTCACAGGCATAGGCTCAGACACACAAAGCTCACTCTCTCTCTCTCTCTCTCACTCTTGCTCGCTTTCTCTTCATTCGTACTTGTTTTATTTTCGCAGCTTTTCTTCCCCTCTCGTACCCCACTATTTTCCCTCTGAATACGTCCCATCCCTATTTGCATTCGGACTCTCTTTCCTTCTCGTTCCATTTCACTTTACCATTTCTACTTGACAATCCAAACAATGAGAGCTTAGTGCCAAACGCAAAAAAAAAATAAGAAAAAAAAAAGACAGAAAAACTCGAACCAACGTTTTTTCCCACGCGCTTGACTTGTCGTTACCACAAGTTTCTACCCAAACTCGATAAAAATTCGACGAAGAAATATACGCTAACCGCGAATTCCTTCGATAATCGTTATTTTTTTTTAACTTGTTTTTCACCCCTTTTTTTCATCACATTCGTACGTTCGATTCGAGAAGGGGTGGGAAGAAAAAACAAAATAATAAAAACGACGAGATCGATCGACTTTATTTGCGCTCCTTTCGTTTTTCTCCGATAACGATTCTCGACCGTCGAGGCTAACACTTCCGCGTCACTCTTTCTCTCTCTCTCTCTCTCTTTCCCTCACGGGCCAGTTAATATTACGCGCATCGGGCGTATGAAGGAAGGATTGAAGAAACGAAGTGGTCTCTCCGCAGCCCGAGCCAACTAGCCAGACGAGCAAATAACGTTCTCGTTCTACCCGCAACTTCTAACACACACACACAAACACATAGGGATATACATACTCGAGTATGACATAGACCGAACTATATATATATATATATATATATATATATATATATATATATATATATATATATATATATATACGAAGCCGGAAGGGAGGCTCGCAGTATATAGCCCTCGGTGTGTGGGAGTGTAGAAACGGAGCTTGAGAGCTTGGAAATCAAGAGGGAAGGATAGAAAAGCGCTATATATATGCGTCCATATACCAACACGACATAGCCAAAGAGAGAGAGAGAAAGCGAGAGAAAGAGAGATAGAGAGAGAGAGAGAGAGAGTTGAGAGAAAACCACTTGAGTATTCCGTGTGTACCGCGTGGCGGTATTTAGGACCTCGCTAATGCATCTCGCGTATTTCCGTGAATTGTTGGCGAGTTTACTTCTCTCAGAACTCCCCCGCACCTTCATTCGTCCTACCGTACCGACCCCCGTTTTGCTACAACCCCTAGTTGCACCAGACCTTTCCCTACGATCGCGCGTTGTTCCTGCAGGATTATATGATCCTCGCGGCTTTCGACCTTGGCGTTAGCCCACGAAAGCCACCCTCTCTCTTTCCCTCCCCCTTCTTCTCTCTCTATATATAGATAGTAGAGAGAGAGATGCGGGAGACGGACAACTTGGGCGATCCGATCTCGAGAGTCTTATCGGGCTCGAGGGTCGAGGAGTTCTCTCTCTATCGCTTGGGCTCGCGCCTCGACCAACCTCATTCCCCCTCCTCGATCGTCTACGTTTCGAGTGGATGCGAGAACTCGACCAAAGATCCGTCCAAACCCTCCCCCTTCATCCCTTTTCCCTATCCCTCTTCCAATTTCTCTTCCAGCGTACTCGAATCGTCGATTCTTCGCTCGCTCGTGCGAAACGACCGACCGCACGAGACTCCGAGAAAACGTTCGTTTATTCCCTCGCTCTCTCTCTCTCTCTCTCTCTCTCTTGCCCTTTCTCTCTCGCGAAGGTAAATCGATGGTACCGACCATTCCCCGATTAACATTATATACGAGCCTCGTTCGTGCGCGAGGTGAGAGGAGCAATAGGGAAGTCCGAGGGGTTGCACGTCGAGCTATGTTAGAGGTGCAAACACCATGAGGTCGGCACGAGGCCCGAAAAGCTTACCGCGACTCGTAAGCGCGAGAATCGTGGCAAACAAAACCAATAACTATTAATCGAACGGCCGCAGCACATTCGACATTCCCACTTTCGTTGAGTATCGCTACGTTTGTGTCCGCGCACGGTTCAACGGTTCTCGGTGAAATTAATGAACGTCGTTCGCGGCCGGTGTAACGAACTCTTCCTACCAGCCGGAGGATTATTTCTATAGGTGTAGGGCAAAAAGGGAGAGTACGTTCGGACGATGGGGTTAACCTCGAAAAACCTGCTACCACCCTCTCTCTCTCACGGGGTTAACGAACGGACGTTCTTTACTGTTCGATACTTTGTATTCCCGTTGGGAAAAAGTCATCGAACGTATGGAATTCTTGATTAACTCCTATCGAATTTTCAAGGTCAAGGACAAATTTGGAAAAACCTAGAAAATTGTTGATTAACTTGTAATATAAGACGAACAATAGAAATAGTCACGTGGTGAAATTATCATGGGGGTTGGAATCGACCGTAAGACGGTCTTAATTCATTTACCACCCAACCGGAAATGTGTTCGGAGAGACATCGTTGCCAAGGAAGAGTTATATGATTCCCGAATGAGAAGTTTGAGTATCCGCAAATTGCTCAGGATATAGTTAACGCGGATGGTCGAATGGAGGAGGAGATATAACGGCGTTAAAGACCGCTTGTACAACGGGGTGTCAGGTTTTAGGAGAGGTAGGGAAGAAGAGGATCCTTAAACAAGGTATCTTCTTCCCTTTCTGTCAGCGACGATAGACGTCCTGTGACAACAACAGCTAGGTAACGCTATATTCCACCTCCCCCTTTTCCCTTAAGGCTTGATACTACAGCCGGCCTTTAAGCACCATGGTTACGCGGATAAGAGATCGTTCGAGCTTCCATATATCGGAAGCCAGGAAGAGCCACCGTGCCGAAGGAGACTCGGTGTTAAACACACCTACCTACTTTACCGACCGAGTACTCGGCCCTAGAAGTCCAACCACAGGGAATGGCAAATATAACTGGAAGCTGTAAACTTTCCGCCATAACGAAATGTACATTCTCGAGTACGAGAAAGCCTTTTCCCAGTATTCGAGGGTTGGTGGGGATAGGTCGAAAGCGACAAAGGTTTGACGATGGTAAAAGGGTTGGTCAGGGACAAACGCCGGATGGTACTTCGTGGGAATATTGGACGTAGCACGAAGATGCGAAGGCGAATGGACTACAAGGATGAGGGGTGACGAGGTCAAAGTCATGATACGACCATTTGTGAGCTAAGCCGAAGTGAACACTATGGTCGTGGGATCCGGTATCAAGCTCAAAATTTCCTCTCTTCCTCTTTTACGAAAAGTCACGGCGACGTGAACGTGATGGTTGGTGAGAATTTTCCACGGTGGCGAGCGGGAAAGAGAACGACGTCGAGGACGATAAACAGAGAGCACGATGAACAGTGGCTGAGTCGTAAGGTGGTAGTTTGGAACGAAGCACGAGAAACCTGAGGGAGAGAGGGAGGAGAACGTAGGTAAGCGAGCAAATGAAATTTACTCACCGTCGTTGCCATGTAAGGATCCTCGAGGTGGTCGAAGACGACGCTGTCGTTGAAAGCTGTTTTGTTGGACAACGAGCTCCGGGAATTCCTCTTCCGCTATCCTCGCCATCGCACGAATTATGTCCGGACCTCGGGCATCCTGCGAACAAGTCGTTGGGATAAGGAGAACCGCTGCGATCTCGCCACCTCGCGAGCTTACTCGGGAATCGATGGGGTTACAGGACATCAAGGATTTTGGAAGGATTTCGACGATCAAAATAGAAAAAGTTTATTCTAACTATACGAAATTTATGCTTCTCTCCCTTGACGTAAAAAGGAGATTTAGTATATTTTTAAGGACTCCTGTATATCACGAAGTATCCTTCTTTCGTTCGAAATTTTCCGAAAATCTGAAAAAAAAATGTTCAAGCTAAAAACTTTTACTCCCAACAAGCTTTTTATCAACTCCCAACGGAGTTTCAACCTCGCTGATTTAATCGCCCGTTCGTAATTCCCGAGACAAGAGCTCTCGAGATTATTCGATGAAAAAAAAGAAGAAAAAAAAATTTTCATCCCCTTGCCCGGTAAATATTCGCGGTGCTCGAAAAAGTTCAGGAGCACGGGCGAAATCAATTTTATGTCGATTCGAAGCATAGCAGCGGTAGCACCATCAACAGGACGCTAACAAGGGTGCAAGGGGGAGAGAGAGGGAGGGAGAGTGGATAGGGGAAGGGGAGAGGGTGCGATAGAACTGGGCGCGTTCCACACGGCGCTATGAGGTAATCGCGAATTAATTGAAAATAAATTCGCCCGTCGTAATTGCGGGGTTTTAATTTGGAGGATGGCAAACTCTCGCCAAACGCGAATACCTGAGAGAGAGTAAGAGAGAGGGAGGGAGGGAGAGGGTGGATGAGAGAGAAAGAGAGTGAGGTGTATAAGGATTAGGGCAGCAAGTCTCGTTTGGCCAGCGGCCGAGAAGCATCACCCTTGCTAATACACCCCCTTGCCCCAAACCTGCCCTCATCTTGTCTCTCAGCGTTTACCTCACGTTTGCGGAAAGGCTTTTTTAGCGAGCCAACTAGAGGGTGGGTTATTGCGAAAAAGATATTTCGAGCTCCCTAATTAAAAACGTTACGTCTTCATTCGTCCTTCATAGCGACGGCTGACGGACAGAAATTTAGTAAAAAAAATTAAAAAAAGAAAACTACCCTCTTTTCAGTACGCTCACTTTGGAGGGGTTGGGTGGTTTTTAGGGGATGGTTTCTCTAGCATCGCCCTTCACACACACACGCAATCCACCATGCGCTCCATCCACGCTATAAACCCTTCCAGTTTATACCTGGTCAGAAAACCACCCCTGGTCAGATTCTCAACCCTCCCACGAGGATCGAAACGCCGACCGGCACGATAAAACGTTACGACTGCCGCGCGCCTGTTATTTCCTCTGTGACTGCGGATCATACCAACAGCCGGGGCTAGCATACCAGTTTATGGTACTTCCGGTTCGAGTGGCGAACTCTCCCTCTCTCCCTTCCACACCCTCCCTCTTGATCCCGTTCCGTTTCGTACCCGTGGTGTTGCGCGACCGTTAGCTTCGACAAGCCGGGCGTGGCGATGTGAAACTCGGTTATTACCCATTGCGTTCAAAGCGAGCTGGGGGGGAAAGAGTAACAAAGCACATCGTGTGCTTTGTTACAAAATGGCATATCAACCATGATAGTCTCGTACGAACGACACCCCTCCCACTGTTCTCCACCTAGACCTGCGCTAAAGTGTCGTCGATTGTCAGAATAGAATAAAAAAAAGGGGAAAAAGCAGCAGAGGTCAGTGATTCGATGGTGGAAACAATAATAATAATGTTTCGTTTTGGCGATTGATCCAATCAAACCCGAAACTTGGCTGAGGGGTGAGAACGAGGGGCATTGTTCGATACTATTGCGGTAAAGGATAAATACGAAAGGGTGGTAGGACTGAACAGAGAGAGAGAGAGAGAGAGAGAGAGAGGGAGAGGGTGAAAATGAGAGAGAGGGTGGAAAGACTCACAGTGAGGAAGGTCATCTGTCTGTTACACGCCGCTCATGGATTAACCCACAAGTTCCTCAGGATTTCCACCCCAAAACTTAATACCACTTAACCCAGGCCAATCAAACTTTGAGTTCCGGTAATCCTGGCGCCAAATATCCCGTTTGCACGTTGTAGGTTGTACCGGCGTGTGGGTGTGTGTATTTTCAAGGGTGATAGTACAGGGGTAGTAGGTGGGTACGTGGGGGAAGATTTTGGACATTGGCGCAAACCGTAGGTTTCTCGACGTAGAGTTCCGACGGGACTAACCCTAGGACCACTTGCTCGGCGTCTTCGAGACGAGAACTCCAAGGGAAGCTTCCCTCTCTCTAAACCCTTCTGAGCTTCGATAAATTATATTCGATAGAATATCTGACAGATTATTGATCAATTTACCAATTGTTCGAATTGATTTTGTACTTGAGGTATTTATGATTAGGATTTGTTTAAGAATTGATGGAAACGTCATGAACTTTTTACTTCCATGTTTACTGAAAATATTACAAGTTTTTTATTGAAATTATTAAATGTTAATATTAATTAATATAATAATGTTTATCTTTAATTCGTTATATGGGAACTTCCTGGTACGACAAAGCTTAAAGGTCATAGTCGAAGCACGTTCACATTTTTTTGTTCAATCCCCTCAAATCAAGTCGTATCTACAGCTGCTTTAACCGACCCCACCCACTCGCACACAAATACACCTATCGTCGTTTACTTTCGAGACCCAATTGGCATTTCGCCAGTTTTCAAGGTCGGGGTGTCGTACCCATATCGGTCCTCTCGCACATTGCTTGGAAAACCTCGAGGGTAGATCGCGACTCGGGAACGAGAGGAAAGAGAAAAGTGGCAAGATGAAGTGAGCGAGCTTGAGGGAGAGGAAAGAGACGTTCGAAGGACGTCGAGACGAGCAAAATTCCCGTCACAACAACGACAAGGGCGTACGCTCGGTTTCGCCCGAGGCTTCTAGAAGAGACCGTTTTCAACACTTCTCGTCTCCAACACCGTGACACTCTTTCTTTTCGTGGTTTCTACCTCAACCTTTTTTCCTATCTCCTCTGTGTATTCTCCCTCTCTGACGAACATCCGGATTCGTCCAACATGCATATGCAAATTTATTCCTCGGGCGCATTAGTAGTGTGTTCTCCTCCCGTGGCGAAAACCTTCAGCCCCTGGTATATATAACGTTCTAGAGAACACGGAATAACCAGAGTAGCATGAATTTATACACATACGTATATGCCTTTACATATACATACAGCGCCATTCATAAGATTCCAAAAGTTTCCAAAAAACCAACAAACTCGTTTATTGTTTAAATAAAAATTCAAATTTCCTTGACAATTACAAATTGTCCAATTTTACGAAATATTTGGGTTCGTGAATTTTCTTAAAGAAAAAATATATTCGATTGGTCTAGGCAGGTGTCGACTTGTGAACTATACTGTATATTTATATGTATGACGGTGGGTATGTAGGTGCATATATAGGACGAAATGAGCCTGGACGAGTGAGAAAGGAAGAGAGCGGGACCGGTGCGAGAATGGACGTGCGGGACTCACCCTTTGCTTCTATATACACGCACACACAGACATATCATACATATATATGTAGGTATCCTTTGGCCAACGTAACGCGACGTTGGTTTGCCCACCATCGTTGGTCTCGTCAACTCTGCACCGAGAGAAACAGAGAGAGAGAGAGAGAGAGTGAGAGCGACAAGGGAAGTGAGACAAAGAGAAGGGGGGAGTGAGAGTGGGGTCATAAATTAAATGATGTAAATGCTCTGTCCACCCGCTGTCCGAACGCAGAGGGACACACAACCCTTCCCGATTTCTCGTCCACTCTAGGCCGGTCCGAAACTCACCCCTACCCAGTCTCATCCGCAGCCAGGCAAACGCAGCCGACCCCCATTTTACATACATGCATACATTCATGCATATACATACGTAAATGGCTGCATATGCATCCCAAACTCATTCTCTTATCGCACCACCAATTCGCTCGCTCTTTTATTTTCTCTCTTTCTCTCTCCCCTCTTCTCTCCCTCGTGCTCTCTCTCTCTCTCTCTCACTCTCTCGATCTCCTTTTCGCACCGGCACGCCATCTGAACGCACGAGAGGGGGACTAATTATAACTATCGGTAACGACTACTCAGGTACGCGAGTATATACGTCTATACTTGTATAAAGCATCTCTTTAAATCTGAATTTGTGAAATTTCACTAAATTTTAGTCATATTTTACTAATTTATTTAGTGAAAAATGGGTCACTAATGATTAGTGAAAAATCACTAATTCGATTAGTCAAAAATGATCGCTATAAAAATTAGTAACATTTGACTACACGATTAGTAGTCAGCACAGCTGATACGTTCATGCATCAGCCGATTGTAATTCTTCACGCATATAATATGTAATAATCTCATATGTACCGATAAGAAAACGAAACGTTCATACACTTTTGCTTTTCCCCTTAAAACTTTTATAAAATAAGATTCGCCGTTTCGCACTGCGCATGAACTCACTGACATGGGAAAATGACGCCTCCGACATCACAATGGCAGAACAAAGGAAGTAACGAGTTGGGAGCTGGCACCTGTGACTGGTCGATCGCTGAGCCCTGTACTAATTGATTAGTGATCGTGTAATATCACTAATTAATTAGTAAACTGTATTGACTAAATAATAGTCAATCATATTACTAATTTGCTTTAGTAATTCTAATTTACTATTTTTTTAATATTCTATCAGCGAAACGTTGCGTTTATCACTATTTCACCAGTAGAACATGCATTTACTAATTGAATTAGTCAATTTTTCACTAATTCAGATTTAGAAAGAATTCAGATTCAGATTTAGAAAAGGAAGGAAGTATCGGGTCGGGAGCTGACGCCTGTGATTGGTCGATCGCTGAGTCCTGTACTAATTGATTAGTGACCGTGTAATATCACTAATTAAATAGTAAACTGTATTGACTAAATAATAGTCAATCGTATTACTAATTTGCTTTAGTAAGCCTAATTTACTATTTTTTTACTATTTTATCAGTGAAACGTTGCGTTTATCACTATTTCACCAGTAGAACATGCATTTACTAATTGAATTAGTCAGATTTTCACTAATTCAGATTTAGAGAGAATTCAGATTCAGATTTAAAGAAGGAAGGAAGTATCGGGTCGGGAGCTGGCGCCTGTGATTGGTCGATCGCTGAGTCGTGTACTAATTGATTAGTGATCGTGTAATATCACTAATTAATTAGTAAACTGTATCCACTAAATAATAGTCAATCGTATTACTAATTTGCTTTAGTAAGCCTAATTTACTATTTTTTTACTATTTTATCAGTGAAACATTGCGTTTATCACTATTTCACCAGTAGAACATGCATTTACGAATTGAATTAGTCACTTTTTCACTAATTCAAATTTAGAGAGATCGTACCAATTTTTTCACAATTGGAACATAACGTAAAATATTATAAAGACGTAAATATACGTATATAACAGTTTTTTTAATGTTTATATGGCTTATATGTATATGTGTGTGTGTCCAATTTGGGTCGTATGTTAATAACGATAATAATATTAAACTTCGTTACGAGGGCGAAAGAGCAGAAAGAGCAGCAGCGAGCTCGTTTTTTTTTGTTTTTTTTGTTTCTCTCGTTTTTTTCGTGCCCTACGAAGAAAATTTTCAAAGCCAATCCTTGTCCTTTTATTTTGTCACACGACGAGACGACGAGGTACGCGCGAATGCGCGAGAGAAGGAGAGAATAATATTCTCCGGGTAATTTCATGAAAATTATGCCGCGGGCCGCATTCCACATTGCGAAATGAGAAAAATCCGAATCGGAGCAATGTGAAATATTTTTTTCTCTCTTTCTTTTCCTATCCATTTTTTATTTCCAGTTATTTTTTTACTTTCCTAATTCTCCAACCGAATATATTCAACCCCTTCTTTTTTCGGATTATGTATTTTGTCCCTTTTCATCCCTCTGCGAGAATTTTTATTTTTTTTTCGCCCTTTCTACCTTCTCTCTTCACCTTACTTTCATCACAAATCCGGTCCAGCGCGAAAACTCATTACACGCTCGCAATCACGAATCCCCCCCCCCCCCCCCCCCCCCAAAGCCACCCCCCTTCCCTATGGGGGACGAGGGCAATCGACTTATCGTTATAAGGCACGCTTCGGCGGTCAACGTTGCGCTGCCCGACTCGTAGATATATGTCCGACTCGGGAACTGGATATAATGATAACCCCCCCCCTTTTCGTCTACCCCCCCTGCGGTATTTTCCCATACCGACACGTTATTCGTAGCGCACACGTGCGGATTTCGATTGATCAAGGCTCGAGAGTACGATCGGATCTCTCGTACCTCCGGGAATCACCGGTAGAGACCGCCTCTGGCATCGTTCGAATCGATGATCATCGGTCGTTCCTACACCGAAAGCACACGCGCATTCCCCTCGATCACCGTTGAGATTTATCCCGTTCGTGTTCTCTGTGCTCGTACCTAATTATCATTCGAACGAATTTCCACGCGTATCGCTCGCTCTGCGTAATTAGAAATTTATTTTCGTTAAATTACGTATTCCTTTGATCGTAAAACCTGCGTTCGCACGGTCATCGAGCGCGCATCGGTTTCGAGTCGCTCTCTCTCTCTCTCTCGTGTTACCTCTTGATTCGCCATTTTGGATATTTTTGTTCAATCTTTCATCGTATGGAGAAATTACGATTTAAACACACGTTGACTGAATTTTTGTGAAATTTTGGGTGGAATTTAATCGAGACTATTTATCGAAATACAGAGAACGCTTTACATCGAGTGATCGTATTATTATGTTGATGTTTAATTATTCGAGTGAGATCGAGCGTGCTTTCCCATGCATGTGAATTGGTAATCGCGTAGTTCGAATTTTTAAAATTCTTGTAAGTTACACGAATTCTCCACGCGAACTCTCACCGACCAATCAAATATCGGCGCGAGTTCTATGCTCCGCCCATTTCCCCTCCCACAATCCCCACCCCACGTGGCTTGGCTCACTGGGCCTTTTCATTCACGCCGACTTCTTCACCACTCCTCGACTAATGTCACGTGATTTTCGTGCCGTTCCACGAATCTCGACAAGTTATGAAAGAACCGAGTCCAATACCGGGACGAATCCTTTCGCTCCGCCCTCTTCCTCCACTCCTAACCACAATGGTCCCTCTCCGAATCTTTTGTCATTATTTCTCTCAATTCCATCGAGCTCGCGTCCTTGATAAGTCACTCGTTTAATTTCATAATTACATCGGATTCGCTCAAACCAACGATCCAACTCGTTCAAGATTTCGACAGAATATTTGTTTCCTAAATCCGTACCTACCACGTTGCGGTTACATTTTTATGATTGAAATAAACGTGACGGGAACAAGTTTTCGTCGTTGGTTTACAAATATACATATATATATATACAACACGACAAAATTCCGAGCTTTCTCGTATCTCAGGTATTCACGTTCGAGTCGTACAGCGCGTCGAGACTTCTGGTTGCATATGTATGTTCGTGTATACAGGTATATAGAAAATAGAAAGGACGCGCGACACGAGACCTCGGCAGGAAATATGGAAATTCCGTACACGACTGACCGAGTCAAGTATTCATCTTGGACATTTTCCTTCCTCCGTTGCTCTGGCGTACCTTCGTGTCCGAACGTTTTCTTATCTCCCTCCTGCGTTTCGCTTCTGTCGTTTCTCCCTTTCGCTCGATATTCGCGGCGGTCATGCAGCGAGAAATCGCGCGAGAGGGAAATCGACGTATACTTGAGGGTATTTGTAAGTATGTGTGCGAGTGTATGTGTTATACTCGGACGAATACGAGAGAGACGACCACGAGGAGAACGTTTGCCTCTAGGGGTTTCTCTCGCTCGTCGGAAACCCCAATGAAAATGCATCGACCACATAAATTACATTCGTTCTCTCTGAGAGGTTTGAGGTTATTACCATCTGCGACAACGTCGACTACACTCGGAATCGCGCTTGGTCGTCGTCTCGTGATGGAGATAAAATCAACTTGACCCCATTTGACGTCAAGGCGGAGCGCTTTTATATATCGCACGCTTACATATACACACACGCACGTATACAGATTTATCTTAGATTTTTTTTATTTTTGGCGGACATATAGGTATTCCTTAAATCTGAATGAGTGAAAAATTGAGTCAATTAGGAAATGCATGTTCTACTGGTGAAATAGTGATGAACGCATCGTTTCACTGATAGAATAGTAAAAAAATAGTAAATTAGGGTTACTAAAGATAATTAGTAATACGGTTGACTATTATTTAGTCAATACAGTTTACTAATTAATTAGTGATATTACAGGGTTACTAATCAATTAGTACAGGACTCAGTGATCGACCAATCACAGGCGCCAGCTCCCGAGCCGATACTTCCTTCCTTCTTTAAATCTGAATCTGAATTCTCTCTAAATCTGAATTAGTGAAAAATGGACTAATTTAATTAGTAAATGCATGTTCTACTGGTGAAATAGTAATAAACACATCATTTCACTGATAGAATAGTAAAAAAATAGTAAATTAGGGTTACTAAAGCAAATTAGTAATATGATTGACTATTATTTAGTCGATACAGTTTACTAATTAATTAGTGATATTACACGATCACTAATCGATTAGTATAGGACTCAGCGATCGACCAATCACAGGTGCCAGCTCCCGACCCGATACTTCCTTTGTTCTGCCATTGTGATGTCCGAGGCGTCATTTTCTCATGTCAGTGAATTCATGCGATTATTTTTGACTAATCGAATTAGTGATTTTTCACTAATCATTAGTGAATCACTTTTCGCTAAATGATTAGTAAAATATGACTAAAATTTCGTGAAATTTCACTAATTCAGATTTAGAGACTATGTATAAAAAATAAATTTTTCATACCAAAAATTTATCAGCGATTTAATCAATTTTAATTAGCAGACACAAAGATTGATGAATTCTTTAAAAAAATCGAGAAAAAATGTTTATATTCGACGATTTTCCAACTTTTCGCCTATTCGTGCGAATTTTTCTGTTCTCCTCGATCGATTCGAATAAACATAAGAATATCACGATTTTTGCAGCGCTGCGATAAATTCCTTTTTTTTTTAATGTCTCGATACTTATTTTTACGTTTACCGTCGACACGACTTTATATCGGTGGAAATAAAAAAGAATCTTGTAAAGAGATACGAGAAGACTGCGCATCAGCGTTAGAGCCGCGATGCAGAGCAGAGAAAAAGAAGAGGGACTGAGAGAGAGAGAGAGAGAGAGAGGAGTAAAGCATATGGGTGGAACGAGCTTTTCGATGATGCGAGCTCGGGTTGCATCTAGTTATATGTTCGTTCATATCTCCTATATATATGTATATAATAACAGCCCGGAGAGCATAGAGATGCAGCTTCAATATTGATATGCCAGATTGGCCGATGCCTGCGGCCGAAGAGCCGCGGATTCAACCAAGGGGTGGGGCATAAGAGAGAGAGAGAGAGAGAGAGAGGGAGGGAGGGAGTGGGAGAGAGGAGGGGGAGACAGTACAGAGAGAACGACGAGTATCTACTCTCGTTGAGTGGTATATGCATATTCACAAATATATATACATACATATATGTGAGTGTGTATGTATATATATATATATCCAGTGCAGTTTCAAAGAAACAGAGCCAGATTGAACGTAATTGAGCGCGATATTACCGCGGAGTATGAAAAAATAAGATATATATATACAAAAAATCTCATAAAATTGCTTCGATAATAATAATAATTACAATAAAATTAATAAATTATACAGTAATAGTTTAGATAAAAGAATCGTATGGTCAGAAAATTATTATTTCTAGGAACTTTGTCGACTCGGTGTATTCGCATAAGAATCTTTAAAGAAAATTTGTTATGGATGGTACGAACGTAAGTATACACACGAAACGAGACGAATATAAACGATTCACGCGGAGAAGCTCATCGGTTATGCGCCCGCGATAGTACAGAGAGAGAGAGAGATAGAGAGAGAGAGAGAGAGAGAGAGAGAGAGAGAGAGAGAGACCCAAAGGAGAATTGATTGGCGATATTTCCACGGGGTGATGTACGGTCACGAGGGAAATTCAGTTGAGAAGGGCTACGTGCATGTATATATGCACATGTATATATATATATGTGAAAAGAGAAAGGGTTTTTCGCCCACGTAAGCGAAACGATCGGGGAAAAACGCGCATCCTTTCGGACGGACGGACAGATTGACGGACAGCCCGACGGTCCACGACACTCTCTGTGCCGCACAGTTATATACGTATACAGGTATATATATATGTGTGTGTGTGTGTGTGTGTGTGAGAGTTTCTCATATACGATTCCATCCCACCCATAGATCGCTCGGTTTTCATGCTTACCCTGCGAATATCTTTCTCTCTATCCATCTCTCTCTCTCCCTTCGGCGAATGTTGTTTCTCGGTCGGGATGGCACGTTTTCTCTTTTTTCTCTCCTCCGCGCTTCCTACTATATCCTCGATCACTTGCCTACGAAGCTAAAAACGAGAACGGGATGATATCGAACTTCCCCCGAGGCTATGAACTATATATATATGTATATTTATATACACACATGCACGCAAACACATACATAAAGATATATATATTTTTGTATAAGCGTTGTGTTCGAAATGCAACGAAGGAATCCACCGTGATGAAGTTTTCTGGTGATCCGCGTATATCATTCGCGTATAAGCAAAATTACGATAAAAGAAAGAATACGTAATCCTCGAACGTAACCTGATGTACGGGTAAAACAGTCTTTAGTATAAATATAAATGTATAATATTATATATTATTTTATATTATATTATATATTATATTATATATTATATTATATTATATTATATTATATTATATTATATTATATTATATTATATTATATTATATTATATTATATTATATTATATTATATTATATTATATTATATTATATTATATTATATTATATTATATTATATTATATTATATTATATTATATTATATTATATTATATTATATTATATTATATTATATTATATTATATTATATTATATTATATTATATTATATTATATTATATTATATTATATTATATTATATTATATTATATTATATTATATTATATTATATTATATTATATTATATTATATTATATTATATTATATTATATTATATTATATTATATTATATTATATTATATTATATTATATTATATTATATTATATTATATTATATTATATTATATTATATTATATTATATTATATTATATTATATTATATTATATTATATTATATTATATTATATTATATTATATTATATTATATTATATTATATTATATTATATTATATTATATTATATTATTATTATAGTATATCATATTATATGATGTTATATTGTGTTATATTATATTACATTATATTATATATTATTATATATTATATTATAAATATATTACATATATATTGAATATTCGCGAGAAATATATAACGAATATATAGGTAACGAGACTCTTTCACTCCGAGCTTGCGAAGAGTCGTAAAAAAAGAACAAAACAAAATCGTGACCCAGTTGATCTTTCCACTATTTCATTTTCCATCACCGTATTTCTTATTGTCTTTCCGGTTGTGTTTTATCCTCGGCACTGAAAATGCGCGAAGCAGAATTCAAGCTTGCGACAAGCTTGCCTACCACGGCCTATCGCCAGGCAGCATTGAAATTCTCTCGACAATTTGTAATAATAATAATAATAATAATGATAATAATAGTAATAATAATAATAACGGGGGCGCGAAATGGAATTCCCAAGGGTGTGGAATGAAGAACGAAACGTACAGGAAAACGCGACAACGACATCCGCCCTTCCCCCACTCCCCAAACCCCCCTGGCCCCTTCCTCCTCCTCACTCCACCTAACGCGGAAATCCCAAGGGAGAGAAGAACCGCAATGGAGAGGCGGGTAGTCTCTCGAGGTGGAACGAAGGGAGAAGTACGAGGAGAAAAAAAATCCTTCACTCAGTTATGTAACTACTAACGAAGAAGAGGATCGGCGTCTACAGAGAGAACGCTTCGCGTCAGAGCCAAGGGGAAGGAGTAGTGAGGCGGGGTTGGTGGTAGATATGCTGGCGGCTATGTACGAAGCGCGTCTCTTGGACGTGGAACTAAAGTAAGGGATGGGTGGGAGGAGGGACGAAGCTCTTGGTGCAATTAAATATGCAAACTGCTTCTCGGTTACCGAGAGAGTGTAACATCTGGACGAGTGAGCGTCTCCTTTCGAGAGCCCGCGGTGAAACGACTATCTTGCTATATCACCGGTATATATAGCTACGGTATATATGTATATAGATATAGCACATATACATGCGCATTGAGTTGACCAAACAATTCACGATTTTTCAAATATTTTTCATTCGAGGTTGTCAACGACAAGTATCCGTCAAAAATTGAGTAATTAAATTAGTGTTTTGTTATTTTTATATACAAAAATAAGAATTAATTGTAAAAAATAATGGAAAAATTTGATAATTTTGGAAAATTTGGAAAATAATAATTGATTAAATTTTTATCATCAAAATGGCAGATTGTTTGACAAAAGTGTATTTTAAAATTTAGTAATTAAACTATTGTTATTTTGTTATTACCATATATAAAAAAATAAGAATAAAGTGTGGAAAAAAATGAAAGAATTTGATAATTTTGGAAATTTTGAAAAACAATAATTGTTTAGATTTTTATCATCGAGATAACAATTTATTTCATAAAACAGTGCTTTACAATTATCTCTATTTCGTCGGTACATTCGTCATCATACATTAGCACACACTTTTGCCCATGCGCGTATCTCGAAACAAGGTAAGCTCGAGCGTAAACGCTGTCACCAGCCAACGTAATGACATTTGCAAGTGTCGTTAAAAGTGGCCGAGTACGCAGGCACTTACGAATGATGAAAATCGCCGGCGGTATCGCCATTTTGTTACATCGGCTCGAGAGGAACGTTTAACCCTCTGCGGCAATGTTTCCTCTCTAATCAGCAAGAGAGAAGGAGAGGGAGAGGGAACTCTCTCCACGTCTCTCCATTTCTCAGTTCTATCTGCAATATTCCCACAGCTTAACGTCATTTTTCTCATTAGTTGCTTCGCAGTTTTTTCCTATTCACTAATTTATTTATATCTCACCTCCCTCTCCCCCAGCCTTTTATCTTCCTCCTCTTCATCTCATTATTACATTCTCCTCATTACAAAATCTTCCCCTAAAGCGAAAACGTTCAAGAAAGAATCTTCCAACTTCCATTTTGTTTTCAATCCAAAATAAAACAAGCTTGACGTTTCATTTTTCCTAAATACGATACAAAAAGGCAACAAATTTCTTCCCTTTACCAGATTGAACGAAATCAATGAGAAATATTGATATTTCTATTTAATCGAATTAAACGCTGCGTGTAGCGAGCGTGATAAAAAAAATATTCCGATCGAGCGCCATGTGGGCCAATCGTAACGGGGAGCTTGAGAGAACGCGTATTCCAGCTCTTCGGTCCACGCTGTACTTGCAAAGCTCCGCATATCGAGCTTCGCGCGCGGTTGTCCGGATGGTCTGTCGCGAATGTACCTGACCACGCGCGCATACACACACACACACACACACACATACGAGCTAAAACTCTCCGCTGAATTTATTCGTAGCAATATATATATATAGATTAGCGCGTATACGTATATTCTCGGCATTGGCTCATCCGGCCGCGGAGCTTCCGGGACGCTGAGACGATTAAACATTGAATGGGAGGATCCACCAATGATTGGCTACATGCAAGCCCAAACGCGAGCTACAGAACGCCAACGAGCCATCGTTGTAGAATTTCCTACGTATGGTCCATTGGAGGACGCGAACGAAAGCTCTCTTAGCCCTGGTTACCTACCGTGAACGTTTTTCAGAGAGCTTGAAATTGGTCGAATAAAAAATAAAAAAAGAATGAAAAGAAAAAAACAAGATTGGAATAAAGCGTTCGTGCCTTACATTTTTCTCGAACTCTTTTCCGTTTCCTCGATCTATTTCTCGACCTTCGTGGGTAAAATTGGTACCGAAAAATGACCTTGGACAAAAAAAACGTTACATTTCACGTGGAAGTGCTTGTACGTCTCTTCTCTTCCGGTTTATACGTGTGCACACAGACACTCACTCTCATACATATACAGGGTGAATTTCATAAGGTGTAACAGGATTCATTTTAAGGTAGATGGAATCGTTACAAACAAAAATTGCAAATATACATTCGGGATATTTTGAATAGTTTACGAAATATAAATTGTCAAAGTTGGTCCAATCAGAGCGCGCTGAGAAGCATTGGACCCGCCCACTCCCGTCCTAGCCGTAGAGATAGCTCAGTGTAGAGCGTTACATTTGGGCTTGCAAAATTCAGAGCAGTTAATTTTATTCATTATATTATTACGCAGTCATGTTTAATTCTCGGGCATTGGCTGCTAGGTCCGGGAGAGGGCGGTTCCAAAGCGTCTCGGCGCGCTCTGATTGGACGAACTTTAAAAACTTATATCTCGTAAACTATTAAAAATATCCCTAATGTATATTTGCAACTTTTGTTTGTAACGATCCCATCTACCTTAAAATAAAGCCTGTGTCACCTTGTAAAATTCACCCTGTATATGCAGTTTCGATCCTGAACTCGTCGACATCTATCCACTGTTCCTCACAACCGTACGAGATCTCTTTCCGTGTGACGAAACGATGTCCTCCCATCTGGCGTATCCTCGACATCGACGACCGCAACGTGTCCCGTTGGCTCTCTCGGCTCTTTCGCGCGTCAAATAATTTTCCTCGGTACCGTACGAGCTGGGTCGAATCCTGACGATCCTGGAGAATCAGTTTAAACATCTCCACTTGGCTTCGTACGATCCACCATTCGATCTTTTATATCAAACCTGGAGAGGAACGCATCGACGAAAATTCTGGACGATGTACATCTCCACGAAAAGCGAACGAACAGACTCGAATCTAGGACAATTTTTAATTATTCGAGCGATTGAAAATGATCTTTCATTCCCATTTTCCAACATATAAAATTATTCGCTTCATTCGCTTATTTTTCATCAACGATTTTTTCTTTTTTTGTAATCTTCCTCTCCTTTTTTCCTACATTGCCAAAATTGGAATTGGAGCGAACCGCGAACTGCGAACTCTCGTATCGTCACGCGCTGAGTTAATTAGCGAAGTTTCGAGAATGGGAGTAATTAATGCGTAGCCGGGTGAGATACGTCGCCAACGTGAAATGGTAGAGGCACGCGACGCGTAGGCTCACGCTGGATTCCGTCGGAAAAACGAGATAAAACAAGGAAGGTAGAAGAAGAGGAAGAAAAAAAAGTCAGTAGGAGAAGCAAGAACGTCCGGCGGTGAAACAGCCACCTGTCGCCTTTTAATTTTAGATCAGGTCGGCCTCTCTACCTCCTCTCCTCCTTCTCTCTCTCTCTCTCTCTCTCTCTCTCTCTCTCTCTCTCTCTCTCTCTCTCTCTCTCAGCAACGTCGGCTTTCTGACTCACGGCTTGCCCCGATATATAAGCGAGCAAAGCCTCGCGTCCCGTCTCTCACTCGCACGTGGTATTCGAGAATCGGTAAATCACACAACTCACCTGTCCTCGAGTCGCTATATATCCGTCGCGGCAAACTATCTGGACCCAACCGGGACAACTTCTCGAAATTCTCGTTAGCGTCTAGACCGATCGACCCAAACCCACCCAAAAAAAAGGAAAAAAGGAAAACGTCTCGCCCAAATTGCAACGCCCTCGTTCGATCGGACTAGAAAATTTCTCCCTCGATATTCAAAAATCACGTCCAATTACAATTTTTATAATAAATGTATTAACAAACATGTGTTTTGAAAATCTTCCAAAATATTTCTTAAACATGAACAAAAAACAGGCGGAAGTAGGCAACCGCGCTGTTCCCATTTCTTCGTGAATACGAAAAGGTTGAAGAGATGAAGAGAAATAAAAGGAAGGAAGGAAGGAAAAAAGAGAACGGCAGGAATGAACTGACGAAAGCGCAACGGAAGAAAAGATCGAGCGAGGCGAGCGAGGGCGTGCTGGAAACAAGGGCCACGCGCGTGCCGTCTGCACGTGTTCGCGATGATATTGACGCGAGATTTATGAAGTCTCGGTGGGGTCACGTTTCGTGCACACTTTCTTCATCCTCCCCCCCCCCTCCCCTTGCCCAACTCTGACTCCCTCGCTCCTCTCTTTCCATAAAATGTTCGCGTTTCGTTCTAACACGCTCACACATACACGCATACGCGCACACATATATATGAGATCGCGTCCGTGGCAGCCATTTCCCTCATTTTTCACTTCCCGTATATAGATCTAACGTTAAAGCTCATCACGGTTGCCGGTATGGATGATTTTTTCGACCTGCTGACGTGCGCATATATCAGGTTGCATTCGTCCTGACGAAGCCCCGATCCATTATTGACTCGTCCACGTGATACGATATATATATGTATATATATATAATATATAATAGAATAATAATAATATAATATTATAGTATAATATATAATACAATAATAATAATAATATAATATTATAATATAATATACCTATTAATAAAATAATAATAATAATAATAATATAATATTATAATATAATATAATAAAATAATAATAATAATAATAAAATATTATAATATAATATATAATAAAATAATAATAATATAATATTATGATATAATATATAATAAAATAATAATAACCATAATAATATAATATTTTAATATAATATATATTAAAATAATAATAATAATAATAATAATATAATATTATAGTTTAATATATAATAAAATAATAATAATAATATTATATATATGTATATATATATTTATATATATTTATATATATCTATATATATTTATATATATTTATATATATTTATATATATTTATATTTATATATACGTTATATTTTTGATATTTCCAACTGGGGAACTCCGTTAAACTCCGCGAAATATTTAACGAACCTTTGCGAGAGTGCACAAAATTCGAGCTCGCGCAAAACGTGTTTCACAGAACCCTCCTCCTGCCCCTGTCCCCGTCCCTTGCCCCTTTTCGGGTTGCTCGCGCGTTACACTACGCCATGTGTGTAACACACGCGTGTGTCCTCGCCACGTAATATTGATCCGGCTGTTTGCGAAGCTTACGTCTCGTCGAGTGCATAAAATATGACGTACGTAATATTTTATTTAACGGCAAACAATTAAGCGACGATAAATAAATCGGCGATAAATCAAATTTACCGTTACGACGGTATTAAAACGTATATAATTTTTTACTAACGAATATATATATTTTCGTCAAATTGCGAGATTTTTAGTTTAACCCAATTCCCAAATTTTTATAAACGAAATGGAAAAAAGAAAATAAAAGTTTCAAAATACAATTTTTTTTTTAGATAAATGAATGAAGAAGTTTCGAAACTCGTTCTTTCATCTTACAATCGGTAAATTAATTCGATGATTCCAGTATTCCCGTCGCGCATTTTGTTATCAGAATTATAGCCAATTAGGGCTGAGTTTCGATGTTGGTATTCAAGTTGTTGAGCCGAGAGACGGAGAATCGATGGAATGACGTTCGAACCACGTGCCAAGCTACGTCCCTCTCTCTCTCTCTCTCCCTCTCTCTCTCTCTCTTTCTCTTTCTACATATATATGTATATCGAGAAAATATCGAGAAACGCATATATATAGATACATATATATATTGTACGTATACGATGAGCCACTGTAAATACCTGATACGTTTCTCCATATATATAGAAACGTGCGAAAGCTCAATAACGCCGACGTTATACGTCGACGAAACTACTACGTACCCATTCACCAGGAAAGTTATTCGAACTCGCACTCTCGTGTGCTTTGTCGCGGGTTGCGTAGATTGCAAATTACGTCGCTCTCGCGCCTAGCTTCCTCCACTCTCTTGTCTACATATCTATATACATATATACGTATATATGTATATATGTATATATATATATATGCATCACTCGCTCTCTCGTAGTTTCCTCAAGGCATCATCCCGTGTATTATTATTTATAGTGTGTGCATTCGCATCAACCTGAGACAGTTAAGGATGGAAAGAGAAAGTCTGTGTGTGTGTGTGTGTGTGTGTGCGTTAGGAATTGCAAGTGTCGAGCAAACGACATCGACGATGACGGGATTCGAGACGCCTGCAACTCGAGAATCGATCACTCGGCGTGGAACGACGAGAGAAAGAGAAACGAGAGGGTCGACCAAGTTATCCCGAAATTTGATTCGTCTCACTCAGACACGTCCTCGCACCACGACGTAAGTCTGATCTCGACTTTCGTCGCTCCCTCGTTGTATTCCACTGACGGATTTCGTTCCTGTTATTCCCGCGTATCGACGCACATAATACATCATACGTCCACCACTCGTATTTTTCTCATCTTTGGATTTCACCTCGAAAAGCGAATTCTTTCAAAAATTTGTATTTATTCATTTTTTGTTTATTATTTGTATCGATACGAGGAAAAATCGTGTATGATCGACGGAAATAGAATTTCCCGCGAGTAAACGATTATTAAAATAAACTATGGATAATTTTGATTACAAAATTTACAAAAATCTTTTTTAATGAGAATAAAGTTTTCATTTTTGATCGGTAAAATCGCTTTTTTGCCCTGAAAATCGTGTATAATCGACGGAAGTAGAATTCCCTGCGAGTAACAATTATTAAAATGAACCATGAATAATTCTGATTACAAAATTTACAACAATTTTTTTTAATAAAAATAAAATTTCACTTTTAATCGTTAAAATCGCTTTTTTGCCCTGAAAATCGTGTATAATCGACGGAAGTAGAATTTCCCGCGAGTAACAATTATTAAAACGAACCATAAATAATTTTGATTACAAAATTTACAAAAATCTTTTTTAATGAGAATAAAGTTTTCATTTTTGATCGGTAAAATCGCTTTTTTGCCCTGAAAATCGTGTATAATCGACGGAAGTAGAATATTCTGACAGTACACAATTATTAAAATGAACCATGGATAATTTTCATTACAAAATTTACAAAAATCTTTTTTAATGAGAATAAATTTTTCATTTTTGATCGGTAAAATCGTTTTTTTGCCCTGAAAATTGTGCATAATCGACGGAAGTAGAATTTCCCGCGAGTAACAATTATTAAAATAAACTATGAATAATGTTGTTTAAAAAATTTACAAAAATCTTTTTTAATGAAAATAAATTTTTCATTTTTGATCGGTAAATTCGCTTTTTTACCTGAAAATCGTACGGAAATGGCGTAAATGCAATTTTATAACATTACAAATAGTTTGTTTTACGAGATGTAGTGTAATCTCGCCCTGACATAAGTCTGATCTCGACTTTCGTCGCTTTCTCCTTGTACCTCGCATTTTCATTGCCTACGTCAGAGGCGAGAAAAAATCGTGTATAATTGACGAAAGTACAATTTTCCGCCAGTAAATGATTATTAAAATGAACCAAATTTTGATTACAAAATTTACAAAAATCTTTTTTAATGAGAATAAATTTTTCATTTTTTATCGATAAAATCGCACCTGAAAATCGTACAGACACCGCGCGATTGTGATTTTGTAACATTCCACATTCTCGTGACGAGAGATATATAGTTTGTTTTACGAGGTGCAGTGTAATCTCACTGCCCCTCCCCCCCCCCTCCCTCTCTCTCTCTCGCCCTTACTTTATCGTGTTTCCCTCCGAAAATTTATTCATAGCGCCACGGCTAACTTTGTTACGGAATTTTCAGCGACGACCACTAGAGAGGACCGGTACGCAGACGACAAGGTGGCCAATGTCGAGAGGGCCTGCCCATCGGGAGAACGGTGAGTCTAACGAAACGTATCTCGCTACCTCGTTCTCGCATGCCCGCAAAACTTTTTCAATTTTTTCGCCCCCCTCCCCCTTTTTTTCGTTTTATTCCCTGCTTTCCTTTTCGCATTCTTGTTCGAATTTCTTTTTCTCCAGTTCGCGTAGGTAACGTAAACGCAATACCGCGTGAACTTCCGGTTCGATCGCACTCGATGTTAAAACCCCGGATAAAATCAAAAATTACTCACGAATTTTGAAAAATAAAACGTTTTTATTATTTTCAATTTTGAATTAAAAATAAAATACATATTTTTCTTATTTATAATAATCCCGCATTCGTAAAATAAAACCTCGAGAAAAGCGACGATAAAATAGAAAAAGATTTATCGCTCATTAGAAGATTTCCCCGTCCGAGAAAAATTGAAAACACGAAAATTCCGACGGAAACATAAATCAAAAGTGAATTGTACGCGTATACGGATGTTTCCGTGTGCGCGTGAGCACATTTTTTTTTTAATGCACGGTACACCGCCGCACGTCTCAACTATATCTCTTTAAAAGCTTGAAGTTTCGCCTCGATAAATTCGACGACCTTGAAGCGAAGCCAGAGGCTCTCTCGTGATAGACGCGAAGCGAAAAGATTTTCGTAATGTACGGTCGTGCGAGAGTAAGAGAGACAAAAAGGCGAAAGAAACCCTCGAGAGAGCGAGAGAGAGAGAAAGACAGAGAAATGGTCGAAACAGCACGCGAAAGGAAAATAGACCGAGAGACACACATGAAACGTATTCTCCCTCTCTGTCACGTTCTCACGGTTTGTCTACACGTTCAATCGTACACGAGAGAGCATCGTCGGAGTTTCTCGTTTCCTGTACGACGACGTTCTCCCCGTTTTCGTCGTCGTCGTCGTCGTCGTCGTCGTCGTCGTTCGTGTTTTCGTCGGTTCTCATCGCTGACGCTCTCACCCCTCTCTACGTCGCAAGCTCGCCCACCCTCTCGACAAAACTGCACACCACACCGGCAACATCAGCAACAGCCAGAGAACGTTAGAATAAAAAAAAAGTGAGATGCAAGCGACGCAGGAGTACGAAAGGAAAGAGTGAGAGAGAGTGAGAGAGAGAGGAGAGAGCAGAGCGCGGCACAAAGTGCGTTCCCAATCTCGCTACAAAGCGCTCGAAGCAATTGAAGCGACGGTGCACCGCTTCAACCGTTTCGTGACTGCAATTCGTTCTCTCTCTCTCTCTCTCTCTCCCTCTTGCTTTCGCTTCGCGTCCTCTTTTCAAACCCTCCGGCTTTATGCGCCAGAGCGAACGAGATGTCGTACACCACACGGCGTTGCTATACGTGAATATTATATGCATACATGTATATAAATATGTATGTGTGTGTGGGAGGGGGAGGGAGTGGGGGTGTATATGTATAGAAATAGAAAAAGAGTGGGGACCGTTGTGAGAGAAAGAGAATTTCACGAGACACGAAAATCCAGAGAGGCGGGGGAGGGGGATGAAATCAGAAACTACGATGACGAGACACGAATAAGCTCTCGAATTTATTTGACGCCGGAAACTTTTGCATCAATTTCACGAGATCGTGTTCGCGCAACGGCACTCAAGATTCGAGGGAGATAGTCGAACTTTCAATTCTATTGATTTTTTTGTTTGTTTCCTTCACGAAGAACGGAAAGATAAAGATATTTGGATTTTGGATAATCGAGAAATTCGATGCATCATCGATGTTTTTGAGTAAAAAGGGAAATGCTTGGGCGAACGAATTTTTAAGGGTGGATTAGGGATGGACCATGCGCAGTCGTTTATGCGAAAGGGATGTAAATAAAAGGTCGCGAGGATTCGGTAACTCGTGGATCGTCGACGACGCGTATTTTCCGGGGGACATGTGCATACATGAAAGTACAGAAACGAAGCTTTATATATATACATATAGATATAAGGGATGAAGAGGGAAAGCGACAGAAAGGACGAGTTGTCGAGAGGGAGTTAGAAAAGCGAGGACGGTTCTCGTATACGTATAGGAGGAACACGATGTGGCCCGTGTCGGGTCGTATACTCTCTGCAACAGACATGTATTATTCAGTCTGACACTCGTGCACACCGCCAGGGAGGATCCATCCTGCCAGACGCTGGTGAAAATAAAAAGGACCGACGGGCCTCTTTCTCTCCCTCTCTCTCTTTCTCTTTTTGGCTGAGAGAGAAACTTTAGTTCGTAAGAGAGAGAAGAGAAGTTCACGTACGTGTACAGGTTAGTGCGTGAATGAAGAAGGGAGAGAGAGGGAGAGAGGGATGAAAAGGGGTCGAACTATGGTACGACTAACCACGAGGGGTTGCGCGAAGCAGGAGAAACACACCCTCGATAGAAATAACCGCTTACCGAGGTTTCGAGTTTCCACCACGTTCTCTCGACTCCAACCTTGTGTCCGACCCCTTTCGTAATGTTTTCTCTAGTCCGTGCGAAACCCCCCTTAACGCATCCCCATCTCGGTGAATCCAATTCGATTCGCTACAAGACACGAGCGTATCGGGTGAACGTAATACGAACCATGGACCAACGCGCGATCAAAAATCCGTTTTATAATCCGCGGCTTTGATATGCAGTCGAGAAATAAGAGGGAGATTGATCGATTCATTTTATTATGGCTTAATATAGTTTGGGGAGAATTGTTACAATTTTCTGTCACAAAGTTCACAAGAGAAAACTTAAAAAATTAAAATCGATACAAGGATAATAATAATAATAATAATGATCATAAAATAAAATGAAAATAAAAGTAAATATAAAAATATTCGAGCGAGAGAGAGGGGTGCGACGATAATTCTTTAGGGGATGATTAAATTTTTGTTTTATATCACGTTAATTGACAATGACGAAAGGATCGTTTTAATTTGCAATTACTTCGGTATTTAATGATTGTGAAATAACCGGAGCGATTAATTCTCCAAATAACCCTGAAATACAAACCCCCACTTTCATCCCCAATCAATTATTTGTAAATCGAAGCACGGGGATTAAAGAAAAATTGAATTTAAAAATAAAACACGGAACTTTTTTTATAACGAAAGACGATGCTGTAGCTTGTTTCGTCTTCAAATAATCATTAATAATGATTTTCTCGTGAAAAAAATAAGTCATCTCCTTGAAAATGCTCGATTTGGTACGTTTCTTTCAATTTTTTTTTTTTTCGAGAAACGATAAAAGCGAGACATTCAACTCGGACAGGCCTTTGATCGGCGTTGTACGAGGCCACAGACTCAAGACGATATATACACCGAGTGTATTAAGTCGTCCGTTACCGAACGAACCGAGAGACGAGGAAAGGGCAAGATATCCGAGAGAAAAACGTCCCCTCGAGTCTATATCGCGGGTCTGTTTTCCGTAAAAGAGATGCGAGGAGGAGGAGAAGGAGGATGAGGACGAGGACGAGGAGGAGGAGGAGGAGAAGGAGGAGGAGAAGGAGGAGGAGGAGGAGGAGGAGGAGGAGGAGGAGGAGAAGGAGGTGGAGGAGGAGGAGGAAAACTCCTTCCTCTCCTCGTGACATTTTCTTTCTTCTCTTATAAGGGAGCACTCTCGCTCCCTTCTTCTCCTTTTTTTCCTCACCTTTCACAGTTCCTTAAAGCTCGCGCACCCCGTGTCCCGGAGAAATATTATTTCTCCGAGTGGTAAGTGACAGTCGGACGGACGTTTCGAGATATTCGTCGCGGAGACGAGAAAACGGGACAGATAGACAGAGCGTCAGCTTTGCGATAATGGGAGAACGCCGGCTGCACCCTCGATGTTACACGTAATTCGCCTTCCATCCCTCTCCGTCTTCCTCCCTCTCGCAACGTTTAGCCCTCTTCAATATTTTATTCGTCCTTTTTTCTTGTTTCTCAACCACAGTAGAAAAATCCTCTTGGACAAATTATCCCTCGGTACGGTTCCGGCTCGACGGTCAAATATAACGGACTTGCCAATCGACTCGATGCGAATCAAAAATATTATTTAAATAAAAGGTTTTATTCAAAATCATCGAATTGTATTTTTTTTTTCCATTTCATTATTTTTGTTATTTTCTTTCGATAACACCAAATATTTTGTCTCCTGGGAACGAAATAACGCTCGAATTCCAAACAAGCAATCGTATACGAGTTTGAATTTTTTTTTAATTGCTCGACAAATAGAGATATATCTAAATAAAATGAAATAAGGGTGAGTCGAGGGAATACGAGAGAAAAAGCGAACGAGGCGAATAAAAGAAAGAAAGAAAGAATGAAAGAAAGAAGGAGAGGTCGTCGAGCCCCGTGCCTGATGCTGACCCGGTCTGCTTTTAGCGAGTACGACTTTTCCAACCCTCCTCCTTCCACCCCCACCAGTATTCTCGAACGTTCCTCAAGGCTGGTGGAACTTTTAACGATAAATCCTCGGGACTCTCGACTCTCTCCTTCTCTCTCCAACGGGCTTCTTCGTTTTACGACATGGCACGAGTTTTGGCCAGAAATGAACGGAAAAGACCCAGCACCTATACATATATACATATATACATATATATATATATGTCTATATATATACATATATGTCAAAAGTAAAAATCCTAGTCCAGGCATAGTCGGTTGTACGGACCTTAAAGATTTTCTATCGATGACATATATATCGGTCACATACGGTTATTACGGACTTTTCGGTTCCTCTATATATCCGCAATGAGCCCCGGTGGCCATTGCCAAAGCCGATTCCATTATAATAGGAAGCTCAGAGAGAGCTTCCATGTATTATTGGCAAAAATCCTTTCTACTCGTTCCTACGATGCACATATGACTTTACATATATACTTTATATATATATATATATATATATATATATAGAGGGGAAGGAGAGAAAGAGAGAGAGGGAGGGAGAGAGAGAGAGAGAAAATAGAATGGATTTATTGTAAGTTATATATATATGTAACTTACAATAAATCCATTCTATTTTTTTGTATCAATGAATGAACGGCGTAACGAGTGAAACCGAAGCTGGAGCCCTTTATACGTATGTACCTTGTGTATCGAATATCCGTTTGTTATTATTTCTCATATTTCTCTCGTCGTAACGGGGTACAAAACAAAAATCTCATATATCTCGTAGCACTAAACTAACAATAAAATTGATCGTATACGAGATAACGTATCTTCGATATTTACGATCGATAGAGAACTTGAGCAAGATAGGAATAGAAAAAAAACGAGAATTATCGAACGATTTAAGAAAGATTTTTTTGTTTTCAGGGTTGATCGCGAATCGATGGAAAAACGCTCGTGATAGCACGCGAGTAACGTAGTTGGGTGAAAAATTGAGGGTGTCAGAAGGGTTGGTGGGAGAAAAAAAGGTGAACGAAGCGAGAGAAACGAAGTTCCTAGCGGCTAGTAGTTTCCCCCCCCCCTCGCCAAATAAATCCTCGGGCCCGCGTATATCTATATTTATAAACAATAAAAAACAAAAACGCGTAAAGTATCGTGCGTGAAGCGAATTGTAATTTAAAGAAGAGCTTGATTGATTAAGGGCAGTTTTTCGCGATAAACAAAAAATGAAATGTCACCTTGACCGTTACGAGGAGATATAATTTTTTTTTTATTTTGTTATATATTATTTTTTTACTCACCCTCTGCAACCCTCATTTATAAAAACTTCCCTTTCGCACTCATTTCTGACCCTTATTTACGCATGCGTGACCTTCAGCAAATTACCACCCTCGTATTAAAAACGAAAACTAAAAAATTAATTAAATTTATTTCCCACCCCCAACCCCCTCTCAACCCCCTCTCGACCACCCTGTCAAAACTCATCGATTTTAAACCTGTACCACGTGACAGTCTCGAATGACTTAACTAAATCTCGTACAAAAACCGAAAAAAAAATCAAAATAAAACAAAAGAACCAAAAATAGCGACATAGAGAAATCGGAGAGCGCATAAATACAGACGGTCCAGCGGGATATCGCGTCTACCGGCGGTGGTTTTGTGGACCAACCCCGTGCGCTTAAACCGCCCGCAGGAAAGTTAGATCGCCCTACGTACACGGGACGAAGAGCTCCGGTACAAGTAAATAACAAGCGGCAAGAGACATACCCTGGTCGCCCAGCTTTCTATATACATACATACATTTATATACATATATATGTATATATATATGTATGTATGTAATGTATGTATGTATACGTAGCTATGTACATAGGAAGGACGCGACATTGCTATAGCGTGAGAAACGTTAGTGGTGGGGCGAGTTGGAGGGGTGAAGGAAAGAGGAGGGGTTGTAATTAAAACCGGTCGGTATTTACTCGGGGGTAATGAAGGGGCAAACACACAGTTTGTCTCCGTTAGTTGTATCCACCGACCGACCCTGAGATATACCCACCTACTTTATCCATCCCCCACCGACCCACCCCCATCTCTCCACCCGTCTCAACATCCCCCGCGAAACTATCTCCGTTTCCACGTAGTCACTCCCGTAGCGTTATCAGGAAGTCTGGCGCTTCAAACGCGGCATCGAGACCAGCAGGTACCACCCCTCTTTCCCTCCCACCCTCAACCCCCTTCCTCAACCACCCTTCCAAAGATACATGTATATATGTCTCTATGTGTACACCTGTATCCGGCTAACTAACCGGCTTAAACGAGGAATCGAGAAGTCTCGTGTACAATTCTCCTCGTAGAACATTCCGCTAACCCAGCTATCACGTTGGGAAAGTTCAGTCTCGTGGTATTTTACCGTCGAGCTTCACGTGCACCTCCATGTACGTGACTCGACGTACTTCGTTTTTATAAACATAGATATTGTAGAGCGTGCTTGCAACCCCCCTGCCACGAGGAAACGTAGGTAGACGAGGCTAATAGAATTTTTCCTGTTGAGTCTTCTTTTCCTTTATTCCAACTGCTTTCGAGAGGAAAAAGGGGGAGGATGAATAATCGATTTTCTTTATTTTTGTTTTATCGCGATAAATTGATAAATACGAAAAACTCCGATAAATTATTCATTCGGGACGTAATTTTGCAAAAGCTACGAAACGATAATTCTTTTTTTTCCATTTTTATTTTGTTGGATCGAAGAGGGTGGGAATTATATGGTAACAGGGGGAGGTTCGAGATTGAATTGATATTCGAGGAATGACCGATGGAAAATCGTCGTATCGAAGGAATGAAATGGCGAAAAGAAGCCCGATGTATGATTCGTTCTTCCTTTCACCCTTATTTTCACTTTAGAATCGTCGGTTGGAAATGTACGTTGGCAAAATGTACGAATTTATACGTTTATTTTCAATGGTTTACACCCGAAGAAATTCTTATTGATATTTTTTGTTCCTGGTACAAGCGCGTAATCGACCGTATCTACCTACACGAGCATTCAATTTTCATTCGGCGAATTTTGCGTTTTTGCCCTCGAAAACTGGAGTTTTTTTTTTAACAAAAGAAAATATATATATATGTTCGTTATGATTCCGGGAATTTGTTTGTCGATACGAAAATCCTGGAAAAAGCCACGGTCTCGTGTCTGTCGAAATAAAAAATAATAATAAAAACTGGAATTCTTTCTTTTGCGTCGAAAAATTGGCGAAAAAATGTATGCGCGAGGGGGTTGCGTCGCGTTCGAGGAAATGAAATATACGCTCACGTAAAAATGATAACTTCCCTTTTCCGGTTCGAAGGACGAGAGGGAAAAAAAAGAACATGAAAAAAAGAAAAAACAACAACCAAAACGATGTCCCGACTAGGAGAGGAGTGGAGATTTGTTGGAAAAACCTGTAAGGGATGGCCTCAATTTTTTTCCGCTCCGTTGCAAGAAAGTCTGCGCTAGTTCTTGGAGCGATATGATGATCGAGCTCTCTTTCTCTTTCTCTCTCTCTCTCTCTCTCCTTTACTCGGTGTTCCACAAAACGAGTGATCTTTTCTTTCCTCCGCTGCTGCACGTGACGATGAGAGACAAAAGACCGTGGCAAAGAGGGTTGAGGAGGGCAGGTAACACGCGGGACCGTTATCAATCTCGTTCCAGCCTTGATTTTCCGTCCTCGTCCTCGCCATCACAAACCTCATATTATATGCATATCGTTCTCATTTAATCAAGCCCGGAATAAAATTTATATTTTTATAAAAAGAATTGAGTTAAAGACAGAACGTTATCAATGTTATCTCTACTTTTATTATCAACTTAATCAAGCCTGGAATAAAATTTATATTTTTATAAAAAGAATTGAGTTAAAGACAGAAACGTTATCAATGTTATCTCTATTTTTATTATCAACTTAATCAAGCCTGGAATAAAATTTATATTTTTATAAAAAGAATTGAGTTAAATACAGAAACGTTATCAATGTTATCTCTATTTTTATTATCAACTTAAGCAAGCCTGGAATGAAATTTATATTTATATAAAAAAATTGAGTTAAAGACGGAAACGTTATCAATGTTATCTCTACTTTTATTATCAACTTAATCAAGCCTGGAATAAAATTTATATTTTTATAAAAAGAATTGAGTTAAAGACAGAAACGTTATCAATGTTATCTCTATTTTTATTATCAACTTAAGCAAGCCTGGAATAAAATTTATATTTTTATAAAAAAAATTGAGTCAAAGATAGAAACGTTATCAATGTTATTTCTACATTTATTTTCAACTTAATCAAGCCAGGAATAAAATTTATATTTTTATAAAAAGAATTGAGTTAAAGACAGAACGTTATCAATGTCATCTCTATTTTTATTATCAACTTAATCAAGCCTGGAATGAAATTTATATTTATATAAAAAAAATTGAGTTAAAGACGGAAACGTTATCAATGTTATCTCTACTTTTATTATCAACTTAATCAAGCCTGGAATAAAATTTATATTTTTATAAAAAGAATTGAGTTAAAGACAGAAACGTTATCAATGTTATCTCTATTTTTATTATCAACTTAAGCAAGCCTGGAATAAAATTTATATTTTTATAAAAAAAATTGAGTTAAAGACGGAAACGTTATCAATGTTATCTCTACTTTTATTATCAACTTAATCAAGCCTGGAATAAAATTTATATTTTTATAAAAAGAATTGAGTCAAAGACAGAACATTATCAATGTTATCTCTACTTTTATTATCAACTTTAGTAATATAGGCGAAGGGAGTAAAGTTCTATTGTAATAAGAATCGATGGAGTAAAGAAAGGAAAAAGAAAACAAGAAAAAAAGTAAAAAAAAAATGGGAGAACAAAAAATTTATGAGTTCCCATCCCGGGTGATACGACATCGGGGAAAGCTTTATTATTATGTCGTTCTCGTCAGTATCGATATCTATCGTTTGCTCCCTACCCCTCCCCCTCTCACCCTCTCTCTCTCTCTCTCTCTCTTCATTTCTATCTCTATCTATCTATCTTAAGTACGTCGACAACGGAACTATATAAAGAAAACTATTATATATATTTATACGTGTGAGTGTGTGCACTGAAAAAGCTGGGAAACACAGCTCGACTCCTTGTAGATATAAAACGTATATTATTGCTTCGGTGCTGCCGTTGCACCGAAGTTGAGAAATTTTCCCCAAGCTGAAACGACAATAGGTCCAACGTAATCCAATAAATTTGATACCGTGGCTGAGCCGCTTGTGCTCTCTCCCTCTCTCTCTCTCTCTCTCTCTCTTTCTCTGTCTCTCTTTCTCTGTCTCTGTCTCCGTTTCACTCTTTCGGTGGAGTTACGAAGTTGGAAAAGAGCTTGCGGACACAGCGAGTCGAAGACGATGTCACTATATAAGTATAAAGCTGTGTGTATTAAGGCAGCCATTGCCGTCGGCGCGGCCAGTAGAGGGATGAGGAACAATTGGACCCTCGCCATCGTCTTGAGCGACAGCGCAGATGTGGCAAAAATATTCACAATTACGTGTCCGTCGCTCCCGGTACGTCGCAGCGTGAATAATATCTACAGGGTGAATTTTATAAGGTGTCACAGACTTTATTATAAGGTAGATGGGATCGTTACAAACAAAAGTTGCAAATATACATTCGGGATATTTTTAATAGTTTACGAGATATCGATTTTTTAGGTTGGTCCAATTAGAGCGCGTCGAGAAGATTTGGCGCCGCCCACTTCCGTCCTAGCCATAGAGATAATACAGCGTAGGGCGTTACATTTAGGATTGCAAAATTCAGAATACTTAATTTTATTTATTATATTATTACGCAGTCATTTTTACTTCTCGGGCTTGGCTGCTCTGAATTTAAGGGCGGAGAGTGGCAACAAGCGTCGGAACCGCCCACTCCCCGTCGTATTAGCCAATGCCCAAGAAATAAAAATGACTCCGTAATAATATAATAAATAAAATTAACTGTTCTGAATTTTGCAACCCCAAATGGAATATCCTACACTGTGCTATCTCTACGGCTAGGGCGGGGAGTGGGCGGCTCCAACGCTTCTCGACGAGCTCTGATTGGACCAATTTAAAAAAATGTATATCTCGTAAACTATTAAAAATATCCCCAATGTATATTTGCAACTTTTGTTTGTAATGCTCCCATCTATCATAAAATAAAGTTTGCAACACCTTATGAAATTCACCCTGTATACAGTTATACATCCTATATACAAGAGGGAGATGAAAAATTATGAAGTCACTCGGAAAAGTGCGAAGGGCGCTGTTTTCTTAACCATTGTTACATAGTTATATAAGATTAGTATACTCGTTTGTTGTTTTTTTTAAATTTTACATAGACGCGTTTCATCCCCAAGGGCTCTCTAGATCGAGGACGCCCTTCGTTCGAATCCGAAAGCGGCCTAGAAAATTGGCACAAGGCTTTTTCGATTGGTACAACGAGATTCGAGAAAACGCGAAGAGAACGTAGAAAAACATTCCTTCCCAAAAACAACAAATCAAAGAATTCTCAAAAAAACATCGAGTAAATTTTTGTTTTTCATTAATTCCGTTCTAACTTTTGAAAAAATAAATAACCGTACTCTCCCGCTCGATCTTCCGCGTGTCGAGATGATTGTCTTCTCTACCAGGCTGTCTTTTTCCACGTTTGAATTTTTGTCCGCTCGAACGCGTAACTTGGCTCGAGAAAATTTCGCGCCGCGACTTGGCAAGAATCGTTACGAAAGCCATTAGTCGTCTCCGTATTATATACACACATACATATATCTATATACATTTGCAAACGAGTGTTGAACATTCGATCACTCATCGAAAATTGAGAGTAAAACTTTCGAGTTAGCTCTGGCGTGTGCATGTGTACCCACGAGTCCTTTTTCAACGTATCGATTACTCGCCTCGATCTGTCCGGTTTAGAACTAGCGCGTATTCCGCATAGGTTTCGTCAATGTTCTTTTGTCCACGCACATATATATGTACTTAGGGTTTCCTGTGTGCACACAGGGGAAGTAAAGGGGGATACAAACGTATCGTACGAACGCGTTGCGGTCGTTCCAATTAGTCGGCCAACAATGTCTTTTGTCGATAATCGTTTTGGCGAACCGATTCGATCTCGATATGCAGCGAGGAGGGGAGGGTAGGAAAGGGTGGGAGACGAATGTTGGATCATCGAAACCAGAGCATTGTACGTGTGTGTGCGCGCGCGAGGATCACCGAGGGTTGAGTCGAAGTAACACCGGCGGCGTGACAATGCGTTATATTCAACTATTCACCGCAATCCAGACTCTCGCCCATACAACCACCATTATGGTATCGAGGTAGAGCAGGTTTCGCACCAACGCACCCCTTGATGCGTCTCGACCCTCCCCCATCCACGCTCTCTCCCTCGCGTGTTCATTCCTCCGCGTATATCGGACGTTTTCAATCGCTGACCGATTTAAGGGTGTAGTAGGGGGTTAAGGGGAGGGGGGTGAATAGGGGTGGGATGCATTTTAAACGAACGAATTTTCCTGCGGCCCGACCGTTCGACAAAGTTCATTATACGCCACGTATAAACATTTTACATGTACCAACGTGTGGCTGTATTTCGCGCCTCATCGTGCTCGATTTATTTGATCACGGGGTGGGAGAAATGAAATTGAAAATAGCGAACAATGAGGAAAATATTCGATCTCATTAACGAACATTTTAACGACGATTTTCCAACGGGGTGAATTTGTACGCATGGGGTAGGAGGAAGGGGTGAGGTTGGTTGTGGACGCTTTGTTTTCGATCTCGAGGGGTTGAAAGCACGATACTTTTTCAATTTCGTATCAATACGTAGGGTTTTCCCAGTCGCGACTACCCACGAACACTCGATGCTAACGAGATTTTTGGTGAGTATCGTAGATTTTCCCAATGGGAAACAAATTTATTTAACGCGAGACGATTATTTCGTTTGTTATTGAACAATTCGATACAACGAAATTAATGAAAATTAAATATTAATTAAGAATTGTAAACCGATGAAAGTTCTTGATAATCGAATAAAGTCGAATTTAATATTTTGGTCGGTGGGAAGAAAAATTCGAAATTTTTCATTTTTTTTGAGAAAACGTTCGAAAATTTTTAAATATCGCTTAGGAATTTTAAAAAATTGTGTAATAGGAACGTATTTTCCTTCTCGTATCGCTCTATACGCCACGTAAACTTCGGGCGCGATCGTAGATTTTCCCAATGGGAAACAAATTTATTTAACGCGAGACGATTATTTCGTTTGTTATTGAAAAATTCGACAAATCGAAATTAATGAAAATTAGATATTAATTAAGAATTATACACCGATGAAAGTTCTTGATAATCGAATAACGTCGAATTTAATATTTTGGTCGGTGGGGAAAACAAAAAATTCGAAATTTTTCATTTTTTTGGAGAAAACGTTCGAAAATCTTAAAATATCGCTTAGAAATTTTCAAAAATCGTGTAATACGAACTTATTTTCCTTCTCGTATCGCTCTATACGTCACGTGAACGTCGGGCGCGAACACGGAAAACCGAAACGACCGAAATTGGATGCGGGCCAACCGGCGACCATATACTCTCACCCCTTATCGATGTATATATATATATATATATATATATTAATATTCACTGTAGTTCTCGCACACCTTGGCCAAAACGCGCGAACGTGCTCGAAGACAGAGAGCACGAGGTAGTTGGAGAAACCTACACGACTATTGCCAAAACTACGTTTTCGACTACATTTTTTGTATGTTTTACTTATTTCACTTTTCATCGCTCCACCATCACATCCATCTTCCCTCTTTCTCTCTTTCGTTTCCTTCGTACTTTCCTCACATCTGTGATTTTACCCTCGCCCATCGAGAAACAAGAGATCGCCCTTTATAAACAGAAAATAATTTTTTTTCCCTCCCCTATACGTCTGCGTACGTATTTTTCTCCCTCGAACGTTTCTACCCTTAACCTCCTTCTTCATTCTTCTCCTTCGCTGCCATCGTCCGATGCCGATAAATTATTGTTTATCCTGCCTCCTGATATTCCCGTACCTACGTGCGTATTTCGAAACCAGCCCTACCACCCAGCCCTTCAAAAATCGTCCGTTTATTATTTCTTATTAATAATATATTTCGCTGATCCGATCAATGAACGAGGGGATGAGAGAGAGAGAGATTTTCTGCCGGATCTCTAGCTCCAGGCCTGTCTGGAAATGACGTATGGACTAACTGAGCTTGCGTTCGTGGCAACGAGCTCACGGAAACGGAAGTAGACGAGACGGGGTAACATAAAGCACGATATGGACGAGCGTAAGGGGTGCACCGACTTTCATGGATGACGATGCACGTGTGTCGTATACATACGTATCCATACATTGTTTATTTTCGTATGTAAAAAAAAAAGCTCGCGCCCTTTTATACGTGCCTATACGTATAAACGAGACTTTTAAACATAGGATGTATATAATATTTATATATATATATATCTGTATTTGAATGACGTTCTCTTTTAACTCCGCTTCGCGAACAGCCAGCGTAAAATTTTGCGGAGCATCCGCCCTCTATATACACGTTGGACGTACAGAATACGAGAGAATGTGTGGAAATGGCTTCGAAAACCACTCTTACGAATGGCTGCTATCGTCGTTGCCTAGAGGCGTTTCATACGTACGCGTATATAGTAAAATAACACTACCGTTTTAGGACACCGACATCTGTTACCCTCTTTTTTTCCTCTAGCATTTTTCAAATATTCGCTGTACCTACGTTGAAATTCGAAAAAAATCTCTGACGAGAGTTATAAGCCATTGTCGAAGCGATATAAAAATTCGCTACAAAATTTGCTCCAAAGTTTTGGCGTTGAAAAATCAGTATTAAAATAATTATTGATTTACGTTTGCTTCAATTTAAGTTAAAAAGTTCCGTTGGATCGATTGTAAAACGATTTTTCGTCTAAAAACAGTGATTTTTCGCGTTTTCGAAAATTTTTAGATCCAAGGTCCTTTTTTTGACTTTCTAGTTTTCGTCGTGACGTTCATTTTTTAAATACTCGCTGTACCTACGTTGAAATTCGAAAAAAATCTCTGACGAGAGTTATATGCCATTGTCGAAGCGATATAAAAATTCGCTAAAAAATTTGCTCCAAAGTTTTGACGTTGAAAAATCAATATTAGAATAATTAGTGATTTACATTTGTTTCAATTGAAGTGAAAAAGTTTCGTTGGATCGATTGTAAAACGATTTTTCCTCTAAAAACAGTGATTTTTCGCGTTTTCGAAAATTTTTAGATCCAAGGTCCTTTGTCGACTTTCTCGTATTCGTCGTGACATTTTCAAAGACAGAATTGACTACGCGGAATGCGTTGTAGTCCATTCGCGAATGAGACAGCCGAGTTGGCGTCGCGCACACATCGCTGAACTCGCAAAGGTGTGCGAGCGCGAGCTTTTTTACCCTCAACTCGACCAGAAATCCTTCGACTCTGGTGAACGCGAGATTTTTTTCTTCTTTCTTTCGCTCTTACCTCTGTTCTACCAACAAATCTATTTGACTCGACGTCGCGACTCTCACTCCGACACGAGCGAACTCTTACACGCCGCTTCGTGCTTCCCTTTGGCCCCGATCCGTTTTCCTTTTTCGTATTTTTTTTTCTCCTTTTGGCGGCTACCCTCGCGAGGGTTTTCCGTAACCTCGATCTCTTCATCTTCTCGGTCCACGTTTCGAGCTCGTTATTGTCCCCTCGTTAGTACGGACCAACTCTTCCATCCCCCCCGGAGCCCACCCCTTTCTTTGTTTTCCTTTTACCCCGCTTTTCTGGCCTTGTATTTTTTTCCAGCCCCCTAACTCCACTCACCCCCGCATCCTTGCTTACTTCTTTTTTATTATTATTTGTTCTTTCTACACTCGACTCGGTGAGCGAGGGAAAGAATCGTCCTGTGCAAAACGTGCCCCTGGAGGCGAGCGCAGGAAACGTGAACCGCTAAAACGTATGTATATATTATGGAAAACGAGCCAAGGGGTTGTAAGGTATAACGTTGCAGCTGACCTAGCGATTTCAAGCTACAACTCTCGCCCCTTGCGATACGACCAGAGAACTGGCGAACTACTGAAATCTTACCCCATCCTTGCCCCGTTGTGTACACTAGAAACTTAATCCAATCTGTCTGACCACTCACTAGCCTTATCTACTTACCCAAGATCGAAATTCTATCATCCGATCTTTCTAGCGATATTTTAATCTCACTGGACTTATCTTTGTCCAATTGTTTCCAAATGAAGTATAACAATACTTGCTTATGCAAACATAATCGACAAACTCCAAAAAAAAATTGTTTTCTTGAGAAATTTATTTCGATTTCTGTTAATACTTCGGACGTTTGATCGTCCTGAAATGTCTCTCTTGCCATATAACTCCGGAAAACGGATACGATTGGCTCGACGAATTACGTATATACGTATTTAGATGTGTATGTGTGTACAGTCGAGAGAAAGCACAAGACCGAGAGAAGGCGACAGCGTTATTGATAACGGTCAGGATTTCGCTCGGTGGGTAATCCACCTTGGGTACAGTGAGGGCGTTAGCGATAAAGGGATCACCCAAGGCTTTCTGAGCTCTCGCGTCGTCTCTGGGTATGGCCGAGGCGCGCTTTACCGCACACACAATCTCCTATAGTTCTCCGTGTAGCACGGAAGCGCGCACAGCGCAAATCCTCGAGCTCGATCGCGCAAGCTCTCTCTCTCTCTCTCTCACTCTCTTGCCGATCTTGTATACGTCGATCGCCTCTGGCTCTGGCCTGAGCTCCTTCGTTTTCCGCTCATATAGCTGTCGTACGCTGTTCAATCGCCGATAACGACAATTTTCGTCCCTCCATGTCTTAGAATTCGCAACTATATTATTATTATTATTATTGTTATTATTGTCATTATTGATAAATCAAACTTCAAGCACATCCATACGATTTTAAATATAATTAAATTTGTTTATAATTAAATATTATGTTTGTTTCATCGATACAATTTCTTTTCTCTCGATTATACTGTTTACAGTCCGTCTGATCAGTACATACTATTTCTACTGCGAACTACCAATCACTTAGAAGACTCTTTTGTCTTCGCGTTAAAACCCATGAAAAAAAACATTCTCTATAATGGACGCAGGCCCATTACGAGTTTACTTCAAACAACTCGTACAATGTATCGTAACTCTGTTCGTAAGATGGGAACGACGCTGGGAGCATAAAAATGCGCCATTAAATACGACGACTATTTATCGACTCGAAGTGTTTACTCGTTTCTTCTTTCTTACTCGTAATTTTCTAGAAAATATCAATATCGTTGAAACAATATGTATACATATATATATTTTTGTAAATTGTTACGAAAACAAGGAAAAGAAATTATTTTTCGTCCGAATCCGGATTGTTTCGTAATTCAGTAAAATAAAATAAAGGACACGCGCGCGTGGATGAAAAATAATCCAATATAAGGAACACGGAGGACGAGGGTCTTACGGTCTCTCGAATATAAAGACGGGCGTTATCTCCTACGTATAATCTAAAGCCCGTCGTAAAAGCAACTCTGCTGCCGGAGGGCAGAATGCGCGAGAAATTATATATACCGGTCCGTTTCTCGTGCGTTATGTACAGTAGAGAGCAAGAGCGTTAGAGCGAATATGACCGAGGCGAATACGTGTTTTGTGTGCCTATAGCAGTAACTATGCCCACTAGACTCACCCCTAGAGACAGAAAAATCGTTCGATGTATATACGAAACACACAGATATGTACATGGTGACAAAATGGAACAGAATGGGCAAAACATTTTCGCACGCTGCGACACCTGGTAAAAAAGAAAATACAAATCCATTTTCACCCCTCGCTACTAAAAATCCCAATTTCCCTCAAAAATTTAAATAAAATAAGATCATTTCTAAAAAATACCCATTTTTATAATAATTTTGAAAACGTTAGTGACAAATTTTTATAAACTTCGCTGAAAAAAAATTCAAATCTATTTTCACCCCTCGCAACTAAAAATCCCAATTTTCTTCAAAATTCGAAATAAAATAAAATCATTTCCCACAATAATGTTCACACGTCAGTGACAAATTTTTATAAACTTCGCTGAAAAATAATTCAAACTTATTTTCACCCCTCACGACTGAAAATCCCAATTTCCCTCCAAATTTTGAATAAAATAAAATCATTTCCAAAAATGTCTAGATATTTCCACAACAATTTTCACACGTCGGTGACAAATTTTTATAATTTCGGTGCCTGGTCCATTTTACCCCAATTTCCCATTTTTATTCTTTATGTTACATTTACCGTTATAACGTTATACATAAGTTGTACATGCTGGTTTATGCGATATTATGTATGCCAGAGCCGGCGAACGTGCACAGACAGTGTACAACGTTATGGTAAACGCAACCCGTTCGCGAAACGTTCCTGGTGTGTGTAACTACCCCCTCCCCCACCCCCACCCCCTCTCCTTACTCCTCCTTTTTGCTATGTGAAATCCACACATGTATCTATATAACCCCATATACGTACGTACATAGGTACATTTTCCATAGCTGCAACATATGTGTCTTACATAAAGATGGTGGGCATAAACGTTTCCGAGGCACCGTGCCACGATTATTCGTCTCACGTACGAAACATCTACTTAACTATCCTTTAAATATGAGCCTATATACGCCATATGCCACGAACGGTGGAAGCTTCGCGTTTTCTTTCACTGTTACGGATCTTTCGCTCGTTTTCCGGAGTCTCGACTTTTATAAAGTGCCACGATTCTTGGGGTGGAAGACGAGAAATTTGTTGAGGTTTGGAAGTTTAATCGGAATTAGATAAAAAATTAATTCGATTTTGATAAGAGTTTTATTTTTTTATTTTTATACAATGTTTACTTTCAATGTTGTGAATCTTTCGCTCGTTTTCCGGAATCTCGACTTTTGGAGGAATTTTTGGAGGTTTGGAAGTTTAATCGGAATTAGATAGAAAATTAATTCGATTTTGATAAGAGTTTAATTTTTTTATTTTTATACAATGTTTACTTTCATTGTTGTGAATCTTTCGCTCGTTTTCCGGAGTCTCGAGTTTTGGAGGAATTTTTGGAGGTTTGGAAGTTTAATCAGAATTAGATAAAAAATTAATTCGATTTTGATAAGAGTTTCATTTTATTATTTTTAGACAATGTTTACTTTCAATGTTGCGAATCTTTCGCTCGTTCTCCGGAGTCTCGACTTTTGGAGGATTTTTTGGAGGTTTAGAAGTTTAATCAGAATTAGATAAAAAATTAATTCGATTTTGATGAGAGTTTCATTTTTTTATTTTTATACAATTTTTACTTTTAATGTTGTGAATCTTTCGCTCGTTTTCCGGAGTCTCGAGTTTTGGAGGAATTTTTGGAGGTTTGGAAGTTTAATCAGAATTAGATAAAAAATTAATTCGATTTTGATAAGAGTTTAATTTTTTATTTTTATACAATGTTTACTTTCAATGTTGCGGATCTTTCGGTCGTTTTCCGGAGTCTCGACTTTTATAAAGTGCCACGATTCTTGGGGTGGAAGACGAGAAATTTGTTGAGGTTTGGAAGTTTAATCGGAATTAGATAAAAAATTAATTCGATTTTGATAAGAGTTTTATTTTTTTATTTTTATACAATGTTTACTTTCAATGTTGTGAATCTTTCGCTCGTTTTCCGGAATCTCGACTTTTGGAGGAATTTTTGGAGGTTTGGAAGTTTAATCGGAATTAGATAGAAAATTAATTCGATTTTGATAAGAGTTTAATTTTTTTATTTTTATACAATGTTTACTTTCATTGTTGTGAATCTTTCGCTCGTTTTCCGGAGTCTCGAGTTTTGGAGGAATTTTTGGAGGTTTGGAAGTTTAATCAGAATTAGATAAAAAATTAATTCGATTTTGATAAGAGTTTCATTTTATTATTTTTAGACAATGTTTACTTTCAATGTTGCGAATCTTTCGCTCGTTCTCCGGAGTCTCGACTTTTGGAGGATTTTTTGGAGGTTTGGAAGTTTAATCAGAATTAGATAAAAAATTAATTCGATTTTGATGAGAGTTTCATTTTTTTATTTTTATACAATGTTTACTTTTAATGTTGTGAATCTTTCGCTCGTTTTCCGGAGTCTCGAGTTTTGGAGGAATTTTTGGAGGTTTGGAAGTTTAATCAGAATTAGATAAAAAATTAATTCGATTTTGATAAGAGTTTAATTTTTTATTTTTATACAATGTTTACTTTCAATGTTGCGGATCTTTCGGTCGTTTTCCGGAGTCTCGACTTTTATAAAGTGCCACGATTCTTGGGGTAGAAGACGAGAAATTTTTCGAAGTTTGGAAATTTAATCAGAATTAGATAAAAAATTAATTCAATTTTTATAAGAGTTTAATGTTTTTATTTTTATAGTACAACTGAACGATCATCGAGCGTGTGAAAAGGGAAGAAAGAAAATAGTTCGCCGGATTTTTTTCACGCTGATTGAACACGATCTGAAGAATCCGGGAATATGCGGGTAAAAATCGATCGTCTCTAAACGACGAGTTGAGGATCTTCTTGCCAGCGATGCTGATAATTGAGGATAAGAAAGGATCTTGTGGTGGTACGACGAAATCGGCAATATTGTTTTTTTTTTCAATTAACCCTCTTTCCTTTTATTCACTCGAATCCTTCGATTTTTCTAGTAATAACAATAATAAAAATTATAACGATAATTTTAATAATAGCATGGTTCATTTTACAAGCCTACTTCTTTCGAGTTGTTTAATCACTTAAATGGATCTTTGATCCGCGCTTTAATTTTCGAAACGTTAAAAAAAGAAAACGATACGTACAATTATTTCAAGATGAAAGAAAGGTCAAAGGTCCAGGTTTCTCCCCGGAGCTTTATTATCGTACGTCTTTGGTGAAAAGAGCGAGTGCAAAGGAAAGAAAAAACAAGAAAAAAAAACGCGTGCTGTTTGCTCTCACAAAAGAATCGAGGCGACTCGATAGTCCGTAGAGTTTCGTCTAAAAAAAAAGAGCGCTTTTCGAGCTTTTCGATCGATCGTGAGAATCTAACGCCAGTGACGAGGGTGGGAGAACTGCGAGTGTGACGAGACGAGAGCCACATGCTTCTCTTGGTTTTATTGGCACAATCAGTACAGGACACGTTACTACTTCCGGAACTGATTGGAACCTTCGAGGTCGCACGAAGGACGAAGGACCGTTATTACATCGGCCGCGCGCAGCTTTTATTTTTGTTTTTTGTTATCCCTCGATGTAGTCGAACCTCGAAGCAAAATGGGACACGTGACAAAGTGGCCAACCACTGAAAATGACATTGACGATAATAAATTGACCTTGACTATTTATTCTTTCCCCACTCCCAAACCTCCCTCAATAAATAAACAAAATTTCGACCAATGACGATAATGCTGAAACTTATCGATAAAAAAATCGCAACTACCCTTAAAAAAAATTCCTCCCACTCGAGGATTCCCTCCCCAATGTGATAAAATTACATCGCGAATTCGCATCTGGCCAGCATGTACGTATATATATTTATGTATTCTCGACACCGTTCGTGCAAGTCGTATCGACGATGGTCGAAGGATTCGAGTTTGCGTACGTGCGTTCGTGGGTCAGCGTGCATCCCTTGTAGAAGGGTTGTGTTCGAGGCCGAACGAGTGGGACAGTATACGGGCCGAGAGGATGGAGAGATGCTCGGTATGAACAATGGAAGGGCTAACAATACCCCGTGCACGAGGCGAAACGCGCGCGCGAGACAATCACGTGCTGGCCAGTAGCGGCAACCCACTGTACTATGGATCGAGAAGGGGGTTGAAGGGGGTAGGTAGAAACCCCCGCAACAGCACCGTGCGAGCCCTAAATCAACGTTCAGCATAATAAAACGGCGGGGGTGCTCTCGTCTCCAGCCTATATACATCGTCCATCGTACGAGTATATATATATACATATATATATACATATATGTGCGTATGTGTGTGTGTGTATGTATGTATATATAGGAGAAGAACTGTAATGAATTGTGATTTTACTGGGTGGTGGGCGCGTGTCGAACAACGCTCGCGTCAAAGTCAGTTCGCGATTCGATTCGCAACCCTCTCTCATTCTCACCCCCCTCTGGCCTCGCTCTCTCTCTCTCTCGCGACATAGCGACACACGTGCAAATTATAGAACACCTATTGTATTGGTAAACATTAATTTCCACTTCTCGATGGTGCTTGATGCGAGAGTCGAGCACTTACTCAGTCAGAAGTCTTGATGTTCACATCGTTGAGGAAAGAAATGAACGATCGTTTTTGTTTTGGATTCTTTTATTATTGTGAAATCGTCGTAGTTGTGAGAATATGTATGTTTCTTTTTTAAAATATATATCGGACGGGGAATATAGAACGGTCCATTGGTGGCAGGATCCAGGGCGTCGAGCAGGCTAAGCCGTTTCGCGATTTCCAGTAGAACGAGTAAGCATGGTGTCAGACGCGCGGGCTGAGTGGCACGTAAGTATATAGTGTCGGGACGGGAGGGGGTCTTCCTTCTCTTTCTATCTCTGTCTGTCTCTCTCTTTCTCGTCCTCTCCCTCCCCTCCTCCTTCTACCCCTCTCTCATTCTCTCACTCTCTCTCTCTCTTTGTGCTGGCTGCCAAGCGAGCACGGCAGGCAACGGACAGGCGAACAGACACAGCGGTGTGCAACGAGAAAGGAGCACACAACCGCAATGGTCTAACGACGAACACGTACACGCGAACACTTATACGCCTATACACGCGCATAGAGAACGAGCCAGAGAGAGAGAGAGAGAGAGAGAGAGAAGAAGGGGGAGAGAGAGAAGGAAGATTTCACTCGTATGATGTGTCTGTGCGTATACGTGGTAACGCTGTGGCTAAAGTACGACAGAGAAAGGAAGAGAGAGAGAGAGAGAGAGCGAGAGAGAGAGGGTACAGTTCACCAAAGAAGCGTAGGGTGGGATCCGTGGCAGCAAGGAAGCGAGAGGGGTGTGGCGCAGTAGTAAAGTCAGCTGCAGAGTCAGACGCGACGGAGAGAACCGACCGGGAGGAGTTTCTCCAGGCAGCCACTGTCGTAGGGCCGAGGGCTCCTGTGCTTTCCGGTGTAGAGAAAGCAATACGAAAAGCACGAAAGAGAGGGGGGAGGGGTGGAGAAGAAGTATATAAGTATATATATATAGCCATAGATATATGTGTGTGTGTGTATAGAGAACGAGCGATAGCGCTTGGTGCTCCTAAGCTCCGAGCTTACAACGAAGAGACGACCGACAGAGCGTGCAAAACACTAGAGGGAACTCTCGCTCTGTGCGTTTGACTATACATATATATATATATATATATATATATATATATATATATATATATATATATATATGCTTGCCAACCAAGTTTTCGTCGTCTCTTGGACTTTCCTTTTTCTCTTCGTCCCACCCCCCTCTCTCCTCTCAGGCTCTCGCGTCCGGCCGAGTCGCAGAGACCTCTCTCGGCAGGCAACGCGTACTAGACTCGACCGCGTCTGGCCTCGCTCGTACACTTACCACTTCTTGCTACACGCGAAAGAGGATATATAACGTTTTTTTCTTCTTCAGTACTGTACCTACAGTTGCGACTACACGAAGTTATACTGCCGTCTCGCGAGTTTGTCTCTCGCTATCCACGACTCGCGAACGGCGCAAAAATGAATGATAATTTGTTTTTTATTCAGATACGACGATGTATTGAAATATAATCACGAACTTTACGTTTTTTTTTCTCAAAAAACGGAGGCAGTGAGGAAGAGAGGGAGAGAGAGAGAGAGAGAGATTCTTCGACGCATAACTATTTTCATTAGTCGCCTCGTCTCCTCGTCGTGTTTATATCCATCCCCTGTGTTCCTCGCATAGTCTCGAAATTATATCCGTTTTCAGGGATGCTGCGTCTCTCCTCGTTTTCCACCCTCTTCTCCACTCGCTCTCTCATGCCCGTACCTCGACGTACGCGAGTGTTATACGCCATTGTAACTTTACGAACGAGGGCGAGAGGGTGAGAGGAGCTACTGCCTGTATGAGCGAATCATATCGAACTAGGAAGGAAACTTCTCACCGCGAGAGGTGGCGCGAGAGAGAAAATTATCTATATATATATGTATATATATATATGTCAAAGTTCTGTGCGAGCTTCTGTGTAACCAAAAGTTCCCTACGCGGTTACGTACTACGTGCCGAGTGTACTACTATGCATAGAGGAATCTATGGTAATATATGTATATATATATGTATATATATACACATATGTATGTATAGCTCGCGGCGCTATGTGCGCCTCAACTACCATTACCTCGACTATCAGCTGCACACTCTGCAACTGCTATATATACTGGAACAAGTTGAACGATGTAAGGCATAATTGCCCACTCATCGTGCCTCTCTCGTATCAAACGAATATATATATATGTATGTGTTGCGTGTCTACAGACATACATACATACATACATACATAGTTACGAGCCATTATAAGAGAAGAGATTCTCTTGATCGCCCACTGCGTGACCTTTATGCCGTGATCCACGAGTGAAGTGCTCGAAGAGGTTGTTAAATTGTATCCTGCAATTGTATACAATTAAATCAATTTTCCTTAACTCGATGAAAAGTCAAATTAATCAAATCGGAGGTGGGAAGTTGATATAAATTTAATTCGAGAATTTTCCTTTGATGTAACGACATTCGATTCTCTAAATTTGAATTAGTGAAAAATTGACTAATTCAATTAGGAAATGCATGTTCTACTGGTAAAATAGTGATAAACGCATCGTTTCACTGATACAATAGTAAAAAATAGTTAGGGTTACTAAAGCAAATTAGAAATACGATTGACTATTATTTAGTCAATACAGTTTACTAGTCCATTAGTGATATTACACGATCACTAATCAATTAGTACAGGACTCAGCGATCGACCAATCAAAGGCGTCAGCTCCCGACCCGATACTTCCTTCCTTCTCTAAATCTGAATCTAAATTCTCTCTACATCTGAATTAGTGAAAAATTGACTAATTCAATTAGTAAATGCATGTTCTACTGGTGAAATAGTGATAAACGCATCGTTTCACTGATAGAATAGTAAAAAATAGTAAATTAGGGTTACTAAAGCAAATTAGTAATACTATTGACTATTATTTAGTCAATACAGTTTACTAATTAATTAGTGATATTACACGATCAATAATCAATTAGTACAGGACTCAGCGATCGACCAATCAAAGGCGCCAGCTCCCGACCCGATACTTCCTTCCTTCTCTAAATCTGAATCTGAATTCTCTCTAACTCTGAATTAGTGAAAAATTAACTAATTCAATTAGTAAGTGCATGTTCTACTGGTGAAATAGTGATAAACGCATCGTTTCACTGATAGAATAGTAAAAAAAATAGTAAATTAGGGTTACTAAAGCAAATTAGAAATATGATTGACTATTATTTAGTCAATACAGTTTACTAGTTCATTAGTCATATTACACGATCACTAATCAATTAGTACAGGACTCAGCGATCGACCAATCAACGGCGCCAACTCCCGATCCGATACTTTCTTCCTTCTCTAAATCTGAATCTGAATTTTTTCTAAATCTGAATTAGTGAAAAATTGACTAACTAAATTAGTAAATGCATGTTCTACTGGTGAAATAGTGATAAACGCACCGTTTCACTGATAGATTAGTAAAAAAATAGTAAATTTGGCTTACTAAAGCAAATTAATAATACGATTGACTATTATTTAGTCAATACAGTTTATTAATTAATTAGTGATATTACACGATCACTAATCAATTAGTACAGGACTCAGCGATCGACCAATCAAAGGCGCCAGCTCCCGACCCGATACTTCCTTCCTTCTCTAAATCTGAATCTGAATTCTCTCTAACTCTGAATTAGTGAAAAATTAACTAATTCAATTAGTAAATGCATGTTTTACTGGTAAAATAGTGATAAACGCATCGTTTCACTGATAGAATAGTAAAAAAATAGTAAATTAGGCTTACTAAAGCAAATTAGAAATATGATTGACTATTATTTAGTCAATACAGTTTACTAGTTCATTAGTCATATTACACGATCACTAATCAATTAGTACAGGACTCAGTGATCGACCAATCACAGGCGCCAGCTTCCGACCCGATACTTCCTTGTTCTGCCATTGTGATGTCGGAGGCGTCATTTTTTCATGTCAGTGAGTTCATGCACAGTGTAAAACGACGAATCTTATTTTATAAAAGTTTTAAGGGGAAAAGCAAAAATTGTATGAACGTTTCGTTTTCTTGTTGGTACGTATGAGATTGTTACATATTATTCACGTCAAGAATTACAATCGGCTGGTGCATGAACATATCAGCTGTGCTGACTACTAATTGCGTAGTCAAATTTTACTAATTTTTATAGTGATCATTTTTGACTAATCGAATTAGTAATTTTTTTGCTAATCATTAGTGACCCACTTTTCGCTAAATGAATTAGTAAAATATGACTAAAATTTAGTGAAATTTCACTAATTCAGATTTGGAGAAAAGCGAACGAAATTTCATCGATTCTTCTCAAAGGATTTACCATAAAAATGCAAATTTTGAAAATATTTACCCTCCAAAAAAATGCGACGTTTTGAATGAAGAAGGTCACATGTTTTCCTGCCAATAACATTCAAACAAGAATCTTTACATTGACGATGACGTTCTCGATGAAAAGCCAAATTAATCAAATCTGAATATGCGAAGCTGATAAATTCTGAACCAAGCAAACGAAGATCGTTACAATTTCTTTCAAACACTTCATCCAATCTTCTCAAACGATTTACCATAAAAATGCAAATTTTGAAAATGTTTATTTCCCACCCCCCAAACAAATCCGACCTTCCGAATGAAGAAAATATCGAAACTCAATATAGTTTCCCTGCCAGAGACATTCGAACAAGAATCTTGTATTTTGACGATGACATTACTTGAAAAAGTATTTTCCGGCTTTTACGCATCGCCCCCCCCCCCTTCTCCATCCCTCTTTCTTTATTTCATCCCTGAAGTAAAATCCGTGGGCGGTATTGATACATCGTGCATATATACATATATACATAGGCCATGAATCCAAGCAAGGACGAAGGAAACGATGCACACGAAGCAGAATGGTACAGATTGGAAAACGACAGGAATAGAGAAGGAGGAAGCCAAAGAGAGAGAGAGAGAGAGAGAGGGAGAGGGAAAGCGAGATGCGAAAGAGGGTAGCGGTAATACGAATAAAGACAGACGTAGCTTGTTAGTAGATAAATGAAAGTTGTCAAGACGGTCCAATTAATGTCAACTCTTCGAGCCGAGCTTACTTTGCCCCCGCCCAACCCCCATCCCCCTATCGCCCCTTACCCAAGAGGGGTAGGACTATACATCGTATAACGATATAACCCAGTACGGGGGGAGGTTGGTTTCTACCAAACCGCCGCTTTTCGAACGCCCTCTTGCATCCTTCCATTCGCTTTCACTCCTCTACCATTCTTCATCGACTCGCTCCTACCCTCGCTCTTCCACATTATGGATAATGCGAAAGTAGGCGACTCGTGGGAAGGTTGGAGTGCGGGTCGGGGATGGAAGAGAACGAAGCGTAAGAAAAGCTTATAAGCTTTCCTTACGCTTCGTTTTCATCCTTCTCTACTTTCTCTACGTTTGTCAGCGCGATCCACCCTCACCCTCCCTACCCTCGCAGCATCCCCCAAACCTCCCCTCTAACTATTTCCGACCTTCTTCCTCCCCCTCCCCCCTTCTCTCTCGCTCACTCTCTCTCTCTCTCTCTCTCTCTCTCTCTCTCTCTCTCTCTCTCTCTCTCTCTCTCTCTCTCTCTCTCTCTCTCGATACCCGAGCTTCCACCATCGCAAGCAAATTTCATTTTATAAACTATGCATAATATCGAGCCCTGATGGATCTCGACAAGACCTTCCTCTTCGTCAATGTATATCTATATATATGTCGTATCTTCGAGATCCTGCCGGCGTCTCTTAATATTATAATATGGTTAATGAACGCCCTTGACAGCCGCGCCGCCATAATAAAACTCATTATTCAGACTGCGGTCGGGTATTATACTTGTACGTATTATGTGTATATAAGTAATTAAAACGAAGCATGTACAATAATAATGCATATAAATACACGATCGTATTCGTTTATCGATAATTCATTAACTTCGCAGTATATTCCCGCGGTCGTAAAGACGATAAGGACCATTTCTGGAATATTTATCGTTTTTTTTTTCTTCTTCCTTTTCCTTCGTGCTCGATTTACAAACGACGCAATTCGCGATAAAAACAACTACCCCCCAACATTTCAATTGGATGACGAGGAGATCCTGAAACTCGTATGTATGTCAATATATCTATGGAGAGGGAGAGAGAGAGAGAAGATCGCAGGCTTTATAAATCTATCGGTCGTTTCCGCGAGACGGTGCGCTCTCATCCCGGCAAACAAGATCCACTCTCGTGAAATCGTCTTCGCCGTATAGTAAGGAGGAAAGCCCAGGGCATCGGCGATGAAACGAGAGGAACCCCCCCCCCCCCCCCCCCCTCCCGTTCACATACGGCCTTGCTGAGTCAGACGGACCAGCATAAACGAGATGGGAGGTTCCTCTAGTTTCTTAATATATCTATATATATACAGTCGTTCACCCTTAAATATATACTGGAGAACGACAACGAGGTCTCTCTCTCTCTCTATCTCTTCCACAACCTCCCTACACGGCGTTTTTTTCCTCATTTACCGAAAACCGATGCAAGCCACTAAAATCCACCCTTCTCGATATTTACTTTATTTTTTACTTACTTGTTTTTTTCTTCTAATCTCTTTCTATCTTTTTCTCCCTCTCAGTTTAATCCTCTTTATCTCCGGTGATTTTTATAAGCAGATTTAGAACCGAGACGAGAATAGAAAAACTTCGATTTTATTTAATTTTTCTCTAATATCGTGACTTTTTTTTTATTTTTGAGCAAATCGTATACATCGAAAAAGATTGTTTTATTTATACTGAAAGTAAATTTACGTTGGACGTTCGGTAAAATAAATTTTGAAGCGTCCCGTAGGCGGAACTAAATCTTGGCGCGTAAATGCAGGAAATCTCGACGTCTCATGCACGCATCTCTCTATGTTATGTGTATACACATATACATACGTGTATTATATTGTATATATGTATATATGCACAGTAGGAGTAGCAGCAGCGCATCAACATAGCCCAGTTGAGCCGGAGCTCTCGAGTGTAGCCTGCTCGGGATAGAAATCCAAGAGACCATCAGTGAGGGAAAGCCCTCTCGTAGACTCGACTTAAACACCCCCTTGCTTCTCTCTCGGGTGAATCTCTCTCTCTCTCTGTTTTGCTCTGTATATATCGGTTCTATCGCGTCGCTGCGTATCGCGAAGCGCGTATCTCAGAAATCTCAGCACACCGGCTGCTCCACTCTCCGCATTTATCTCGGGAATTAGGATGGGACGCGGCAACGATGCCGCTTTATTTCTCTCTCTCTCTCTATTTTATTTTTTGTTTTTTTTTTTTTTTACACGAGGGATGATACGAGACACGGGCCAACCCCCTCGAGACTCGAGGGACGTGCACCTGGGATCGTTGTTGCCAACACGATGAAGTTGCACTCTATCGCAACCCCGTTTCTCATTCTGCCTCCGAAATTTCACAACTATTTATACCCAAAAATTTCGCGAGCTTATCAAAGATTCGTACGGATGATAAATAATTATATTATATATTATTTTAATATATAATATAATATGATATAATACAATATAATATAATATAATACAATTTAATATAATATAATATAATATAATATAATATAATATAATATAATATAATATAATATAATATAATATAATATAATATAATATAATATAATATAATATAATATAATATAATATAATATAATATAATATAATATAATATAATATAATATAATATAATATAATATAATATAATATAATATAATATAATATAATATAATATAATATAATATAATATAATATAATACAATATAATATAATATAATATAATATAATATAATATAATATAATATACTATAATATAATATAATATACTATAATATAATATAATATACTATAATATAATATAATATAATATAATATAATATAATATAATATAATATAATATAAGATAATATAATATAATATAATATAATATAATATAATATAATATAATATAACATAATATAATATAATATAATATAATATAATATAATATAATATAATATAATATAATATAATATAATATAATATAACATAATATAATAAAATATATAATATAATAATAATATGAACACCTATAATATACCTATACCTAATATAATAGGTAATAATAATAATAATATATTACAAATTACTTTACATATAATAATAATAATAATAATAATACATTAAAAATTATTATTTGGTCATTTCCTCGAATCGGTGAAATTACGAAATTAAAAAAACCGACGATAACGAATAAAGTAACGAAAATATTATGCGAAGAAAAAAGAGAACGATGCCGATCATCTCCCAAGCTGCTTTTTTTTGCGCCACTCGACATTTTCGCGAATCGCGTGACAAACGAGAATTATCGTCGGGTTGTCGAGATTCTTTGAAGTTTCAAAGTCGTCGAGCCGTCTCCTCCTCGTCTTGGCTTCAACGAGAACAACATTTCGTGAGAAAAGACGAGGAAGAGAAAGAAGAAAGAGAGGAGAGCGACAGCGACGAAGAAAAAGAAAGCGGGACGACCAAAGTGACGGGACGAGAATGGCGAGCTTGCGAGCCGCGCAACGTTGTAGGAAAATGTATGCCGAAGCGATTCACCTCATCGTCGTTAGTGTACCTAAGTGCCTGGGATTTAGTAAGCAGGTGTACAAAAGCAGTTTCGAAAGCAGGCTTGCCCATGAGACTATCAAGACACCGAGGAAAGGCAAAGACCACACTGTTGCACACATACATACACACATACACACATGTCTATGTGTGTGTATGTATAAATATAATCTCAGGATACCTCCCAAGATGAGAGAAAAGCACACACGGTGTGTCTCGCATTTTGGTGCCGGAGGTGAGACAAAGTGGGGTCCGAGAGAGAGAGAGAGAGAGAGAGCGACCCCAGTAAACCTCGACGATGGCACGCTCGAGGGTCGAAAGCGTGCGCGGAAGGGGCAAAAGTTTAATCCCGAGGTGTGTTAGAGGCACGTAAAAAGTTTAAACTGGAACGGCGCGTTGTGGTGGTACGGCTATGGTGGGATGGGAGAGAGGAATGGAGGAGAGAGGGGTGGAGGAGGAGGAGGAGGAGGAGGAGGAGAGTTGAGAGATGATATCGCGCGCCACTCCCTAGCCGAAAACTCCATGGCGCGTAAAGATCAGCGCTGCTAAAATAAAGGACAAAGAGGCACACACTCACGTACATATGTATATGTATATATATATATGTATAGATGTGTATGTGTGCGTGTATATAGGAAGAAAGACGACGTAGGAAAAACTCCGATGCGTTAAATTGAGCAGGTGAAATTTTTGCATGAGATAAAGCCAGTCTCTTTCTCTCTCGTTTCATCGTTTTCTCGCGTCTGTCGCGTTCTCGAGAGAGAACGATGTGAAGAGAGAGAGAGAGTAGAGGGAAAATTAAAGGGCTCTGGGGAACGATATCAAGTAAAGAGAGAGAGAGAGAGGGAGAGGGAGGTACATAGCATTATCTTATCTCGAGCGTAAAACAGGCTCTCAGCCGTTGTTTTTCTTATTCATCATTTCGTTTCTTGTTTTTTCTTCCTTTTTTTATCATTTTATATCACGTTATTTCTTTTCTCAAAAAAAGTTTTTCTTTCTTGCTTTTTTGGTTCTTTTATCATTGTTCAAAAAAAAAATAATAATAAAAAAAAAGATGCGCGAACGCCAAGAGTAACGGAAGGGGGGAGTAAAATAAAGCTGTTGTTGGGTAAAAGGTGAAAGCCGTGAGGGTGCCGTGCGTCCAACGTGCTAGTTTATGCCCCTGGCATTAACATAATAGAAATCCGGAGCGTGAGATAGAGAGTGGGCGAAGGGAATGTACGGGGGAGGGGGGATATAAAACGGCGTAGCGAAAGAGAAAATACAAATCGCCTCGGCTCGGCTCCTCCATTAACGCGCTCATAGCGGCCGTGTCTTCTTCGGAGTGCTTCTGATATCCATGCATATATATACATGTATATACAGGGTGAATTTCATAAGGTGTAACAGACTTCATTCTAAGGTAGATGAGATCATTACAAACAAAAGTTGCAAATATACATTCGGGATATTTTTAATAGTTTACGAAATATAAATTGTTAAAGTTGGTCCAATCAGAGCGCGCTGAGAAGCGTTGGAGCCGCCCACCCCCGCCCTAGCTGTAGACATAGCTCAGTGTAGAGCGTTATATTTCAGGTTGCAAACTTCACAGCAGTCAATTTTATTTATTATATTGTTAGGCAGTTATTTTTATTTCTCGGGCATTGGCTGCTAGGGCGGGAGTGGGTGGTTCCAACACTTCTCGGCGGGCTCTAATTGGTCGAACTTTAAAAACTTATATCTCGTAAATTATTAAAAATATCCCTAATGTATATTTGCAAATTTTGTTTGTAATGATTCCATCTACCTTACAATTAAGGCCTGTTACACCTTATGAAATTCACCCTGTATATATGCAGACAAACACACACACACACTGATATACGCATTATATAGGTGGCGCGCGCATCGCGAGAATAACTGAAACAAATTTTATCCAGCTCCAGAAGTCTCGTCATGTCGTATATTTTTCTCTCGCTTGCCTCCCCCTCTGAATCCACACCCCTGCTCCCAGCCCGACCATCGCACATCCGCGTATCCCTCGGTCTTCGCATCTCCCGCCTCGCGACTATGCGAATCTCCACGAGCGCACCCGGAGGAAAAGCTTTACACCGGGAATAACAGAATAATATTTTTCTCGCGATGACGCCTGGTAAAGGGCGAGAGGGTAAGGCAAGGAGGGCGTACGTGTTCGCTCGGACACGTTATCTCCTCGTAATTCGTCGTTTGAAAAATATTTCAAATATTCGTATAAATAAACGTTCTTTTAGTCAGTTTTATTTTTACAAAAATTCGAGAATTCATGTTTCATACGAGACGACGAGATTTTCTACGATTAGACGAATAAAATCAAACGATAAAAACAAAAATGTATGAATTCTTGTTTTTCTCTTCAATCAATAAACAATAACAAAAATCAATCGTGATGTTACGAATGATCGAAACAAGCTGAACAATAATCATCGTTATTATCAACGATACAAAAACAAAACGATAGAAAAGTGAGAAAATACGATTTCAAGGATGTTAGAATGTTTTTTTTTGTTTTTTTTTCGTTATCTCTACCAAGACCATGAGCGGTTATATAGAATATCTTGGAGGGAAGGAGGAAAGGTGGAGGGCTTCTGTTTTCGAAAGCTCGGGTAACACTCTCCAAATCCGATATACAACGAGGAGCTCGTGGAAGGCAAGCCAAAGCTACAACAACGCCGGTTATCTCGATCGCAGGCGAAGAAGGCTCCCTCTATATACATACATACATATATATATAGCTCAAGAGAAAGAGAGAGAGAGTTGAAAAACTTTGGAGGGGCTCGAGAGAGTTTTAACGTTCTCTTGCCTCTCGGTCTGGTACCGGGGGTCTAGCCTTTGGCTCACCGTGCGGAGTATTTTCCATCCCTCTTGGACTCGCATTGCCTCGAACTCGTCTGCCATCCACCCTCTTCGCTTCGCCCTGGTCCTCTAACTCAGCTTCTACTTCTTCTTGTTCTTCTCGACCTTCGCGACGTGAGCCAGGTACTGCCTAGTTCATCCGGTACTGTGGGAAAGAGGGAAAGGGAGAGAGGGAGTGAGGAGAGAGAGAAAGAAGATGAAGAAGAAGAAGAAGAGAGAAGCCACTACCCCCGATAAATTCCCGTTGAAATCTCGAATCCGCGTCCGCACGCTCTGCTCTCTCGTAACCGTCGAGTGAATGCACACACCGGAGAGAGGATCGTCGGCTGTGGGCGAGAGCTATTTCTCTCTCTTTCTCTTTCTCTCTTTCACTCTTTCTCGCTCGTTCTCTGCTCTGCTCTCCGGAGATTGCGAGGACGATAAACGGCTCTCCAGCCTTTATTTCTCGACGAGACTGGCCCTGGGCTCTTTCTCGCCGCCATCCTCGCTTTTTCTTCCGCCTATTTCTTTTCTACTTCCTCTTTCTCTCTCACTCCCTTCGTTTCTTTCTCTCCCGTTCACTCCCGATGTTTTTTTTTTTTTGTCATTTTCCTATCATTCGTCTTCTCTCTCTCTCTCTCCCCATCCTCCTTCTCTCTCCCTTCGGTGAAACTTTTGCACGTCCTTGCCGTCGTTAAACTGCGCTTCGGCGTAAGCCCGTAATGTATAATACAACGAAAGAGAGCGAGAGGGCGCAGTGGACTTTGCTAGATGGAAAATAAATAGTAAAATATTGAAACTGTTTAAAAATAAAAACTCTCTTTTCCATTCTCAAATAAAATAGAACAATATTAATCGTAAAATATCAAAAAAGAAAAACTAAAACATAAGTAAAAATCAACAGAACTACGATATACGAAATATCATTATCATTATAATAAATTTCAACAATTTTTTATCAATCTACGAACTCTCGTTTCAAAAACGATCATACGTTTTTTCATAATCCTAGACAATATAAACGTATCCATCTCTATGGAGGAAGGATAGGGTTGCAGTCATTGAGCTCCAGTGAGACGGGAACAAAACAAAATCGTGAACGAGTAGAGGGATTCGCATATATACAGGGTGAATTTCATAAGGTATAACAGGCTCAATTTTAAGGTAGATGGAATCATTACAAACAAAAGTTGCAAATATACATTACGGATATTTTTAGTAGTTTACGAGATATCAATTTTACAAGTTGTTCCAATCAGAGCGCGCCGAGAAGCATTGGCGCCGCCCACTCCCGCCGTAGACATAAGGATAGCACAGCGTAGGGCGTTAAATTTGGGGTTGCAAAATTAAGAGCAGTCAATTTTATTTATTATATCATTTGCAGTCATTTTTATTTCTCGGACATTGGCTGCTAGGGCGTGGAGTGGGCGGCGCCGATGCTTCTCGGCGTGCTCTGATTGGATCGACTTTAAAGATTTATATCTCGTAAACTATTAAAAATATCCCTAATGTATATTTGCAACTTTTGTTTGTAATTATCTCATCTACCTTAAAATAAAGCTTATTACACCTTATAAAATTCACCCTGTATATATAATAATATATTGAATAGTGCAAGAAGAGATGGTGAAGTGTGGGGGCTGCTGGTGGTTTCCCCCACTCCTCGGTCCATCTTCCACCCCCTTTCTCTCTCTTTCGCTCTCTCTCATGGATATATCTGCATTTGCATGCAATTTTCGAACTGTTCCGCGTGAACGGATAAGAGGAATGGATTTACGATTCGATTAAACGTGCGCGCCTCCAACCCCCACCCACAATATACCTCCGGATATTCCCGCGACTTCTGCGAGATATCTGATTTTCCTGGTGTGTATTCTCTACGCCACCGCGTTGTGAAGCGCGCACGTCGCATCGCACACAGCCCATACCTAGCCTATCTGTCTATCTATCTATCTATTTCTCTCTTTCACTCCGCCTCGCCGAACCGAACGCGGTTTGCGAATCGTCCGGATGCGAATTTACCCCCCCCCCCTCTGGCGACTATATAAATCGAACGATTTCTATGGCTTTTAGTCTCTAGTGACGAGCATGCGGGCAAACTCAATGAAAAATTGGCAAAGCTCTTGCAAATTAAAACATAACGCAATAAAATAAAAAATAAAATAAAGAATAACATTTTTAGCTTTGTTCTATACGAATATTGTCTTTTTTTAATAAATTTAATAAAAAGACTCCCGCATATTCGAACGTTGATTTTTTCTTAGTGATCGAAAGTAGAGACTCAGCATTATTTTTCGAGTTAAGTCAACGATCGAAAAATCGATGTCGCAAGATCAGGGGACGTGGATTACACTAGCGACGGTGGCGGGACGTGCGAAAGCAAGAGAAAATAGCATAAATGCTACTATATATATACAGGGTGTTCCAAAAAGGCCGGGACACTTAAATTTCTCGGAAAATATAAGTTTTACAGAAACATGTTTCAGACAAAAGCTAAATAGTTTAAAAATATATCTATATTTAGTCATTTTATCAGTTTGACCTTGGGCGCCGTCGTCAAGGTCAAGTCAAGGTCAAATCAATTTTTTTACACGGAACACCCGATTTTGTATTGCATATTCTTATAGTACATCTCGAGAGCTGTCCAAAACACTATAATTAAATATTTTTTATGAGGTACTTTTCGAGTTATGACGCTTCAAAGTCACAGTATCGATGGCACTAGCTAAAGCATACTACGCGGAAGTTGCCTTGGCGGATTGTGTACTATATGAATATGCAATAAAAAATAGACTGTTTCCCTTAAAAAAATTGGTTTGACCTTGAGCTGACCTTGACAACAGCCAAGGTCAAACTCTCAAAATCAGTAAATACCTAGATTTGTTGAAAACCATTTAACTTTTGTCTGAAACACTTTTAACCAAAACTTATATTATCCGAGATATTTAGGCGTCTCGACCTTTTTGGTACACCCTGTATATATATACATATATATATATCTGCACACGTGTGTATGTAGTGTCCAGTCGAAAGAGCACTACACACGAGCGAGCTCAATCGAGTTCCTGTTTTCTCCGGCTACACCTGAAAATTGGATGGTTTGTTCGGGACCGAGGACGCTTACAAGCCCCGGACGTGTGCTGATTACGAAGAAGAGAGGGATAACGAAAAGGTGGCGCGCGTACTCTTTTCCTTCTCGAGGTTGGAGCTACACGTCGCGTGTCCGACTGCGAAAAATAAATATACGTACCAAAAAGAAAATCGTGAAACGAGGGAAGTTTCGTGAAAGTAAACAAAACAAAAATAGACAAAATCTATACGCCGAGAAGAAAAGCAAGAGAGAGGGAGAGAGGGAGAGAGAGAGCAGAGTCCTGAGACAACGGGATTATATCTCTTTGATTCCTTTGTTAGTTTGTATCGTCCCTGTGTATTACAGAAGGGCAAAAACCTGTTGGCGCGCGAGAACGAAAAAAAAAGGAAGTATCGAAGATTCGACGTCGCTTTTTTGTTTCGCTGGTGAGAAATGTGTGGGAAGAGGGAGGAGCAGCCAGGGAGAGGAAACGTCACGACAATGCCGATCGGACCGAGGGAAAAACTTTTATTCCTCGATTGTCGTGATGTGAGAATTTTTCGACGACGACGATGGGAGACAATGGCGTACGTTACGTTGAAAGAAAACGAGTGAAACTTTTTCTTCCTTATCTTATCTCTGCCATTGGAGAAGTGTCTCTGGTGTCTCGTGCGTTGCATTAGACTCTTAGTCTCTCGATCGATCGGACTCCTCGTTATTTCATTTATTTTGTTCAATTCTACGATTTAAAACAAAATTAATTCTCCGACACGAAAAAAAATATTTCTGTTCTTCTTAAATCACTTGTTATTCTTCTTTCGTTGATTTTTCATTAACGATCAATGCAATCGAGTAGTGTGAGATGTGCTCGAAAATATCGCTACCAATCGGTACAAACGAGCGGAATTTCGCGAGGAGTCGTAAAATTCTCCACACGACCGGAATGTATTTTAACGATACGATAAAATTGCCCTGGCGGCGATTTCACGAAGTGAATGATTTTCAAGTGCGTGAGAGTCGATCTGCGGAGATACCTATCGATATTCTCGCGATCGGTTTTCCCAAACCAAACGTACGAGGATGAACGTCGGAAGACCTCTCTCTCTCTCTCTGTTTCTCCTCTCTCTCTCTCCTCTCTCTCTCTCTCTTATATATATATCTCTCTATATATATTGAGAGAGAGATATATATATGCAAGTTGCATTGTATTACAAGAATTATCTTTACGTACGTACGTATGACGCCATGTGTATATACGACACAATATACAGGGTGAATTTCATAAGGTGTCACAAGTTTTATTCTAAGGTAGATAAGATTATTACAAACAAAAATTGCAAATATACATTAGGGATATTTTTAATACTTTACGAGATATAAATATTTAAAGTTGGTCCAATCAGAGCGCGCCGAGAAGCGTTGGAGTTGCCCACTCCCATTCTAGCCGTACAGATAGTACAGTGTAGGGCGTTACATCTAGGGTTGCAAAATTCAGAGCAGTCAATTTGATTTATTCTATCATTACGCAGTCATTTTTATTCCTCGGGTATTGACTGCTCTGAATTTAAAGGCGGAGACTGGGCGGCTCCAACATTTCTCGGTGCGCTCTGATTGGACGAACTTTAAACATTTATATCTCGTAAACTATAAAAAATATCCCTAATGTATATTTGCAACTTTTGTTTGTAATGATCCCATCTACATTAGAATAAAGCCTGTGACACCTTGCGAAATTGACCTTGTATATTACGTCATACGGATGAGTTTGAAAATGCAACGAGGGAGGAATGGCCTCTGACCGAAGTGCGCGAGTGAAGAGAAAGGGTTGTGCGAGTCGGGGTGAGCGCGGCGGGTGGTACGAGTAACGCGAGTGCATCGTCGATGATAAATCGTACGATCACCGCGAACGATGCCGACGTCTCTCTCTCTCTCTCTCTCTCTCTCTCTCTCTCTCTCGCTCCCTCCCTCTCTCTCTCTCTCACTCTCTCTTTCTCTCTCACTCACTCACTATGTCGTTGGATATGTATACAAACACAAGTATACACATATACGTGTTTAGAACGACGAAGCGCTCTCTCGTGCAGTGCGGGGGCTCGTTGGTGACGATAATTCCGGATAACGGCGATGTACGCCTCGATACGGTGGAAGCACCCAACGGGCTTGTCGGCCGTAAACTCTAGATGGAATTGTTCTCCGTGACTAGCAGGGAGAACGCTAGCACGTTGCGCCATAGAGAATAACACACGGGCGCGCACATACACGTGCGCGCGCAAACAAACACACCGAACTATATCCGATCCGTCGATTTGCTCGTATATTATTATTATTATTATTATTATTACTATTATTATTATGTATATATATATATGTCGGTACATTATGATAATAACTTTTACGAGAATTGTCTGTCGTATATATATATAATTGCTTTGCGATATAGATGGATTCATCTGTTCTTATATCACGTTTGTATAAATATAACGATAAAATATTCATATTTTCATATCAATTATTTTCATGTCGATATTTCGATAAAAAATTAATCAAAAATTAAAAAATTCCTTATTTCCCATTTATATAAATATAGCGATAAAATATTCATATTTTCATATCGATTATTTTCATGTCGATATTTCGATAAAAAACTAATCAAAAATTAACAAATTCCTTATTTCCCATTTATATAAATATAGCGATAAAATATTCATATTTTCATATCGATATCTCGATAAAAAAATTAATCAAAAATTATTTAATTCCTTATATCACGTTTATATAAATATAACGATAAAATATTCATATTTTCATATCGATTATTGTCATGTCGATATTTCGATAAAAAATTAATCAATAATTAACAAATCCCTTACCTCCCATTTATATAAATATAACGATAAAATATTCATATTTTTATATCGATTATTTTATCATCTATACCTTGATAAGAAAACTTAATCACGCCACGATAAAGCGTAGGTACATCTCAAGGGCGGATCTTGTGTATAACCTTGATCAGGGTGACATTGTAATAATGCACAAGTGATCAGGGCCAACTTTCAATCTGATTAAATTTCTGCTCCAGATATATATGTAATGTATTAGCAAATGAGCGATCAGGCCTGCAATGCTTTGACTGCAACTACACCTATACACAGAGATTGAGAGAGAGAGACAGGACTAGAGAGGACATACAAGGACATAGGGTAGTGTGGATACCGGTGTGTCAAGTAATTGGAAACGCGAATCGAACTAGGGAACAATTAATTATCGACTGGCTATTGGTCTTGGGAAACGGTCAGGGTGTTTACCCGGATCATCCAGAATTCTATGGATAATCCCGGATAGGCCCGACGGTGGCGCCACCATCCGAGAGCATTGATCACGTTTACTCCCTATAGCAACGCACTGAGCATCGCGAAGACGTTACGTGTGTCCATAATGGCTACATTAGCGTTTACAAGCGTACGTGTATATACGTACATCACAGTCTAGGATGCATTCTTGATGTAGCTAACGTGTCCACAGATCAGTAGACAATATGGGAAATAATTGAGCTTTAATCAACGTCGACGTATGAGAGATTGTATTATTGAGTCGGATATTACCGAAGGTATCGATTAGCGAATAACGTTATCATAATTATCATTATTAACGCCATGGAGACGTTCAAGTATTTTCGTTAGAATTCGACTGTCGAAAGTTGAACAAAATGCGAAACACATTTCCCAATTTTTTGACGAAAATGAAATTTCTTGAAAATTTGTTGATCAAGTTTTCATCCAAAACTGGAAATTATCTTTTCTAGAACTTTTTGCTTCATCGTCGTTGAATCGAGATATTTCAATGTCATTAGAATTCGACTGTCAAAAGTTGAACAAAACGAGAAACAAACTTGATAATTTGTTGACGAAAACAAAAATCTCTTGACAATTTATCGAACGTTTTTAATCCCAAACCCAAACCGGAAATAAACTTTCGCCCAACTTTTCCCTTCGTCCTCTTTGAAACGACATCTGTCAAAAAACTCTCTAGATAACAATGTCAACGTCGTTAGAATTCAATTAACAAAACTTGAACAAAAGGAGAAACAAATTTCCCAATTTTTTGACAAAAACAAAAATCTCTTGACAACTTATCGAACGTTTTTAATCCCAAACCCAAACCGGAAATAAACTTGCGCCCAACTTTTCCCTTCGTCCTCTTTGAAACGACATCTGTC
>OX328012.1:1770000-1842500 GCA_946811545.1 Netelia fuscicornis | reverse complement strand
AAAAACCGTAAAAATCGTCCAACCCCATGGGAATTTCAGGATAGAATATTTACCTACATTCGCATACGCAATTATTAAATATCTGCAATGGAAAAATATCGACCATCTCCTTTCCCTCCCTGTCCACCCAACCCCCTTGCGAACTAAATTGTCCATTATCCGTCAAATCCTTTTGTCCGAACGTTTGTTACGATAAATCATTGCATCTCGACTCGTGTTTAAACAAGTTTGTCGATCGTTCCAATTTTCAACTTGTGACGTTAATGTTTAAATATTCATACGATTATTAACGTTGCGTTATCGACACGAGAGACGCGAACGATAGCTATATAATCACACGTAGGTGAGAATAGAATTTTTCTTTACTTTTTCCTAGATCGATCGCGAGATGAAAATTGGGCGAGATATTAATTCGCAAAGTTGGAAACTTCGAGCTGCGAGTCGATAATACGAACGAGGGTCACGTGGTTTCGATACGAGCCAGACAGCAGTTCGAGGCAACTCGAATATGTCCCAATGTGTTATTTTCCGTACCCGTGTGACATTTTGAAACGGACCAGTCGACTTCCTTCCGTAAACATCTTCGTCGAAAATGGGAACATGATTCTTGCAACATTGGACGATTGCACTTTGTCGAATCGAACGGATACAGTACGAAAGGCAACGGTCCGTTTTTCGTTCACGCGTCACGTACAACTTGAATTTCCTTGGGACGAAAGATTCGTCACGTTGTCGATTCGTAGTGACGATTTCCTCGTGACTAGAGAATGACATTAATCTTTCTTTTCTTTACTTTCTCATGTATTATCGTTCTTCTTAGTTTACTTAATTAATAATACTAACAATTAGATAGTTAAGAAACATCCTGAATAATTATAAACATTTAAATTAATCGATGAATAAGTCCATCATAGAATATTACTTATTCGTAATATTTCAACCCCTTCATCTTCTCACCAAGAGTACCTACTGGTCCTTCATAATAATCGATGATTCCTCGATCTCATACGTCATCAGGCCGTTGACGCTGAGGTGCTGATGCGTAATCCTCGAGAACGACCCCATTTTCATACCCACGCACTCACACACACACACACACACACACACACACCTATATATATATATGTATATATATGTATATACATATAAATATGTGTATGTGTAACATAATCTATAATGGATAGCTCGTGACTCTCGATGTGTGCGTATGTCTATATTTCTACATGGCATATAGTTAGGTATTATATCATGTGCTCCTAGGGTTACATATTTACGGATTACAGGATACATATATAAGACAGGGTATTATGTAACTGTCGACATACGTATACGTATATTCAGTTTCTTGGCTTGTATATGCTCGGAGATTACGTACATAATTATATGTACTATATAAGAGCCATATATATATACATATATACAGGGTGAATTTCATAAGGTGTAACAGGCTTTGTTTGAAGATAGATGGGAGCATTACAAACAAAAGTTGCAAATATACATTGGGGATATTTTTAATAGGTTAGGAGATATACGTGTTTAAAGTTGGTCCAATCAGAGCGTGTTGAGAAGTGTTGGAGCCGCCCACTCCCGCTCTAGCCGTAGAGATAGCACAGTGTAGGGCGTTACATTTGGGGTTGCAAAGTTCAGAGGAGCCAATTTTATTTATTATATTATTCACAGTCATTTTTACTTCTCGGACACTGGCTGCTCTGAATTTAAGGGCGGAGAGTGGGCGGCTCCAACGCTTCTCGGTGCACTCTGATTGGACCAACTTTAAAAATGTATATCTCGTAAACTATTAAAAATATCCCTAATGCATATTTGCAACTTTTGTTTGTAATGATCCCATCTACGTTAGCATAGAACCTGTTACATCTTATGAAATTCACCCTGTATATATATGTACATATATATACAGGGTGAATTTATATGAGAGAGAGAGACGCGAAGAAGCGTGAACCAGGCAAGGGCTGCGTCTACGTATATATCAACGTCCCATTCTGGATGTGCCAACGAGGACGAGACGATACATATAGGTCGTATGGAACGAGACCGACGTAATTCGATAGTCGATCGTAGAGAACAGTGAAGTTCCGCGAATATTACAACGCGAGAGCAAAGCGAACAGGTCGTAAGACGACTACGTTGGTTGGTACGAGGAGGGCGAGATAGAACAATCGAGGCGGATGTATTCAGCGCGGATAATTCTCAAAGGGATAAGCGCGTTGCACTTTTCTGCATTTTCTTCCGTCGTAAAAGTACAAAAAAAAAGAGAGAAAAATACGCGCGCGCACACACTTCACGACTCTTATACGCGAGATTCGTGACGCGTAGGTATAACGAAAAAAAAATTTTCGCTATGTAATCAATTGTTCTGTTACGTTTTATTATTATTATTATTAGAAATTCTTTTCCTGGTACGAGTAATTTGCGAAACGAGACCAAACACTCGATAATTCGAACGGAGAAAGATGTAAGGGATGAAAAAAGAGACAAGGGCTCGTGTAAAGAGTCGTGGCTCGAGGATTCTTGGAAGATGATCCGAGAAAGAGAGAGAGAGAGAGAGGGAACGAAAGGAAGAAAGAGAGGAGGAGGAGAAAAGAGAGAGAGAGATTGATCACTTTATTATGTCCTAGTATACTTTGGGTTCAAACTATAACAATTTTCCAAGATACAATAATAATCAATATTAACAACACGTACCAAATACAATAATTAATATCGACTCCTTCCATTCCCACAAAAGTTCACAAGAGAAACCTTAAAAAATAAAACTCGATACAAGGATAAAAATACAAAAATAATAAATAATAATAATAATTAAATAAACTAAAAACGAACAAATTCGACAGCGTGCAAGAGGGGGGAGGGGAGGGGGGAGTGCGCGCGAGAGAGAGAGAGAGATTACAACGATGGGAGAAAAGCATGGTAGGGCTGAAAAGGGAACCAGATGCAACGACGCATCGCGCCCCGGCTCGTAAAACTTTTACGCGATCCGCGCATCGCGCGAGCCCCATATCACCCTCTCTCTCTCTCTCTCTCTCTCTCTCTCTCTCTCTCTCTCTCTGTTTCGCCTAGAAGTTCAACTTGTACATACACCTCGCGCGCGATGTTCGTTCCTTCATCTCCCTCAACATTCTCATCCCTCCCTCGGGCGCGTCTCTCGTTGTCGCGTTCAACCTCGACGCATCCCAACCACCATTAACCCTCTACCTAGCCCCCCCCCCCCACCACCCCTCACACCCTTCTCCTTTCCGCCGACTCATCTCAAACCTCTCGCGCGCCCATCCAACGCGAGAAGAGTTCAGTTTCCGCCCACGGTATTATACACATCGCTCCTCCTGCATCGTTATTGTTGTTGTTCTTGTTTTACTGCCGTTCGATTATTAAAGTTTTCATGGCACCCGAAGCACAACCCTCTCAAACACTCAATATATACATACATACATACATACACACACACAGACATATATATATATATATGTATGTATGTATGTACTATGTATGTATGTATGTTTGCATGTATATAGAGCAGGAGACCCTCGCGAGTGTAAAGATGTACGTGCAAGGGTCGTAAAATGGGAAGGAAGGCATGGGCAGGTACCAGAATCGAGAGTGTCGAGAGCGATGGATATACACGTATATATATGTATATATACGTTAACACGTGTGAGCTAGTAGAATCGTGCATGAGTAGGAAAGACGCAAAGGACGAATAGGAAGGAAATTCCTCGTCGTGGATTACGAATCCCATGTAAGTCGTATTCTCGACCATGCCTCTCTCTCTCTCTCTCTCTCTCTCTCTCTCTCTCTCTCTCTCTGTCTCTCCATCTCTCTTCCCAGGTCCTTTCACCCTTCTGGTTTATATCTACATACACGTATACGAAGTAGATGTAGCGAAAGAGTAGCTCGTACAATTTTATGGAGAGCGAAGTCATTTTATATTCGACATGTGTGTCGTATACATAGATCGTAGATATAGACAACTCGTGTGCCACGTATCTAATACCAGTTGCTGCGCGCGAGAATAGGACAGATTACGGGGGGGGGGGGGGGGGGGGGGAGTGGGGGGGAGTTGGACAAACCGGAAGTACGAGGGGTTAACCACGTGGGCGAGAATAATTCGCGAGTTTGAGAGAAAAACAAAAATCTGCTCGATTGAAAATCGGCAACTTTCTCGTTCTTTTTTTTTATTCTTCGAACGAACAAGATCATCCCTCGACGGATTTAAAAACGCACGAATCGACAGCGTTAATACGAAAAAACAAGAAGGAAACAAAAATAAAGGAAAAACCGTTTGACAAAATTGTAGCTCGATCATGATTTATCTCGTTTACGAATCGAGTATTGGGAGGCGATTTTGTTGGAATACTGCAGATTCGATCATTCGTAACAAGTGGTAATGTCCGCGACGCGACAATATAAATAGATCTTCATCAATTCCGTAGTCACGATTAAACACCAATCCATTAAAGCTCGATACATATATATGCCCAGAATAATATCGATTGCCGGCGATCGAGCGATTCTCGAACGAGTTCTCGATTGATACTCGAGAGGAGAAAAATAGAAGAAAAAAAAGCTTTTACAGTACAGCTTTGCCGCTCGTCGACGCGCCATGTTTAACGATTAAATGTACATATGTACGTTATATACACATACGTTATCGTATATATATATATATATATATATATATATATATATATATATATATATATTGGAAAATGTATATAAACGTAGAAATGGAAAGAACGATTCGTTCAATTCATTAACGCAAAACGTTACGAGGGCTCTCGGGCGGCCTACCGATTACACAAAATGTCTCATATTAATACATTCTCGTTTCTCGCTCGAACGGGAACGATGCATCAACCAGAAATCCGCGGATTTCGATTTTATATTCGACGTGAGCTTGGCTCGTTCCCAAAAACGTTGCCTTTGTCATACACACATGCGCATACGTATTGAATAATTTAACAATTATAAATACGTTTTAAATATTGTAACGATTTATGTATGGCTCTTAACGAGGATGATAAAATATTTTACAACGTCGAGAAAGAATATTCATTGGCCACATTTCGTATATGTAAAATAATAATTATTTGAAATTTTCAATAATTCTTTTTATTTTCAATAATTTAGAAAATTATAATAATTGTTATTATATTATGTACGTATAATATTATTATAGGTATAATAATTTTTCAAATTGCTGGAAATGAAAAATTATTGGAAATTCCAAATATAATAAATTATAATAATTTTAATAATAATAAATTTATATATACATAAATAATATAAATAAATCATATAATATGAATAATATTATAATAACTACAATAATTTTTATAATTTTCCAAATTCTTGGAAATTAAAAATTATTGAAAATTCAAAATATAATAATTATAATAATTTTAATAATAATAAATTTATATACACATAAATAGTATAAATAAATCATATAATATGAATAATATTATAATAACTACAATAATTATTATAATTTTCCAAATTTTTGGAAATGAAAAATTATTGAAAATTCAAAATATAATAATTATAATAATTTTAATAATAATAAATTTATATACATAAATAATATAAATAAATCATATAATATGAATAATATTATAATAACTACAATAATTATTATAATTTTCCAAATTTTTGGAAATGAAAAATTATTGAAAATTCAAAATATAATAATTATAATAATTTTAATAATAATAAATTTATATACATAAATAATATAAATAAATCATATAATATGAATAATATTATAATAATTACAATAATTATTATAATTTTCCAAATTCTTGTAAATAAAAAATTATTGAAAAATCAAAATATAATAAATTATAATAATTTTAATAATAATAAATTCATATATACATAAATAATATAAATAAATCATATAATATGAATAATATTATAATAATTACAATAATTATTATAATTTTCCAAATTCTTGGAAGTAAAAAATTCTTGAAAATTCAAAATATAATAATTATAATAATTTTAATAATAATAAATGTATGTATATATAAATAATATAATAATAATAAGTGTATATATATATATATATTCCAAATTCTCTAAATTTACGAATATTTTATTGCATATTATAAAATCATTTACATTTATATAGTATATAAACATAATTACATAATGTGCAATAAAATATTAATATCTATACACGAGTGTGATGTATATAGAAACGCGAAATACCGGATAATAATGCTTTAAATCCGGTATTATCGCGGTGGGTAGTATTCGTCGAAAGGGTCTCTTCGTCGTAACGCGAATTTCGCTACGTTAATTATAGATGAGTTATTAACGCGCGTGGCTAGTGTCGATCGTTGTACGCGTATAAATCGGTTCACAAATTCAATAAAGGCTCGTACGTACGTACATACGCCTATTATATATATATATATATCGTATACGCATATTTACCGATAAATCCAAAATATATATATATATATTTGGATTTATCGGTAAATATACGCGCATGTCGCGCGACGAGCCGAAAGCGTGTAAGTATAATGCTCGAGGATTCGCGTCCTCTCTCTCTCTCTCTTTGTTCGATACCGGAAACAGAGTACACAAAGAGAGAGTGGGAGAGAGAGAGAGAGAGAGAGTGTTACGCGAACTCCAGCGATAGTTATAGCCGAATTACTCCACCGCGCCGCGTTACCGCGTTTAGGGTGTCGATTACGGAAATTGCCTTGAAACTTCGTCCCTACGTGCCCACCTGCATTGTCCAATTATACATCGATGCAGTCGGGGAGGGGGGGTTAATGACCTCGTCGTTCATCAAAATTCCGAAACAAAGTACGTTTTCGAAAAAAAAAAGAAAATTTACAAAAATTTTCACAAATTCTCACAAAAATAAATAAAACTCGTATACGTAATTATTATAATATTTCCCAACTTCTCTAAATCTTGGAATATTTCATAAACAATCCGAATGAAAATGGAGCAAAAAAAAGAACGTCGTTGAACGAAAATCGAGAAACAGAAAAGAATTGACGAAGATTTGATCGATACGAGTTAATATCGTACGGTACGAATGGATTTTCGTTACGAACACCAAAACTCCGTATCGGGAGTGATGATGGCGGTCGCGGAGATTCACACTTGCAATTATATTCGGGTGGTCGCTCTACGCGTATTCTCTCTCTCTCTTTCTCTCTCTCTCTCTCTCTCTCTCCCTCTCTTCGAGAGGAAACGATAACTGACTCGAATTCGGGAATAGGAGAGAGGAGAACATTTGCGTTTGCATTTACGCGCTCGCTCGCTCCCGCTCATACAACACACACACACACACACACATACATATATATATATCTCTCTCTTGCTCTCGCTTCAACTATCCCATTGGCTGTGTAACCCTTTCGCGCTGGCAAACACCGTATATGCACGAGTTGCGACGCTGCTGTTGCAGATCTCTCTTCGTCCCTTTCCCTCCCGCTCTCCTTCTAAACGCAGGTGTATGTGTGTGTTTTGCACAGGCTGCGTGCAATCGCGTATTCGTGCCAGGATCGCTAGAAGCTTCGTCGCCCGAGAGAGTACTGTTACGCCCCCCCTCCCCCTCGCGAATCCGCTATTCGTGAATCTGTCTATAGATATATATATACAGGGTGAATTTCATGAGGTGTAACAGACTTTACTCTAAGGTAGATGGGATCATTAGAAACAAAAGTTGCAAATATTCATCGGGGATATTTTTAATAGTTTAGGAGATATAAAGCGTTAAAGTTGGTCCAATCAGAGCGCGCCGAGAAGCATTGGAACCGCCCACTCACGCCTTAGCCGTAGAGATAGTACAGTGTAGGGCGTTACATTTGGGGTTGCAAAGTTCAAAGCAGCCAATTTTATTTATTATATTATTACACAGTCATTTTTATTTCTCGGGCATTGACTGCTCTGAATTTTGCCGAGCGCGCCGAAAAGCGCTGGAGCCGCCCACTCTTCGGCCTAGCAGCTAAAACCTGAGAAATAAAAATGACTGCGTAATAATATAATAAATTAAATTGACTGCTCTGAATTTTACAATCTCAAATGTAACGCCCTACACTGCGCTCTCTACGGCTAGGCCGGGAGTGGGTGGCTCGAAGGCTTCTCGACGCGCTCTGATTGGACCAACTTTAAACATTTATATCTCGTAAACTATTAAAAATATCCCTAATGTATATTTGCAACTTTTGTTTGTAATGATCTCATCTGCCTTAGAGTAAAGTCTGTTCCATCTTATGAAATTCACCATGTATATATATAAAGGGAGAGCGAGAGAGCGAGACAGAGAGAGAGAGAGAGAGAGAGAGAGAGAGAGAAAGAGAGAGAGAGAGAGAGAGAGGGCGAGAGAGAGATTGACTTACGAATATATATATATTTATGTATATGTATATAAATATGCAGACGTGTATGTGTGGACGATGCACATAGGTGTGGATAGTCCGCGTCTCGTCCAGTGCCGGGTTTGCACGAACAATATAGTTAGCATTCTGCGGTCTCGCGATGGATTTATGTATTCGGTGTTGCTTGTGCTCGCTCGATCGTTGCGCTGACGTGAGCACACGTCGATTCTACAAAATTCTACAAATATATGGGTATGTGGGACGTATATAGATATACAAACGTCCGAGCAAACGATATTAATTCGAGATAGAGCTTCGCCTTTCTCTCTCTCTCTCTCTCTCTCTCTCACACACACACATCAGTCTGTATCTCGCGTTAGGTATTATTCTTCTCGTTCCTCTTCTTCTTCTTCTTTTTGTTAATTTTCACTAACCAAGGTCCCTCGCGAGATCCAATTTTCCACGTTCCAAATATCAAATTTTGATTCTCTTTTTCAATTCTCTTGTTGTCCTCGTTGTTTCCACCCAAAAATACAGCCGATTCATCGAAAAATCGTGAATATCGTGAAAGAGATAGGGAAATAATATTTTTCTTTTTCTCTTCTTTCAGATTTTTTGTTTTCCACCGTGGTAAAACGAATCGATCACGCGCTACGATCGCGATGACTTCTCGATTTTAAAACGCGTTTGCAACGGGGAGAACGAGGCTTCGACTCGACGACGCGCGCGGTTTTATTTATTACAGTTTTAACTAAAAATTCTGGTTTGAAAAAAAACGAACTAACGAATATCGTTCGAGCGTGACGATGAATTTTTATTATTATTCTTTCTTTTATTTCAACAAACATCAAGAAGTATAAGCAACGACTTCCTATTCCCGCTGTTTATTATGATTCTCTCGTTGGTTTCTTTTCTCCCCCCTCCCCCCTCCCACCACTCCTTATTTCCTATCCATTAAAACGTCATCGATCACGATATTTTTGTAACAGACTGACTCAGTATTGTGCCAAAAATTTTCTCCGTAAAAGTCATTTCGTTATCGCTTTCGTTCATCTTCTTTTTCATCGTTGCTCTCGGCTCGGTCATAATTTCAAGTCGTCCGGGCGCGGGGGGGATTTTATTTTCGTCCGTAGTCCGCGAATTCAGGTGTCGTGACTCAAGTGACTAAAATTCGACTCGTAACGTCGTTCTCTTTTGCCTCCCCTCTCGTGCTTCCGTTCTCTTCCATCGCGATCTCGCGCCGCCCTCTTTCGTCGCCGCATTGACTGAAGGAAGTTTGGAAAAATATTTGGATAACCACGTGTGCGTGTGTGGGATGCTGCATGACGTTGAGTTACATAGCAAGAGGATGATGCGGCAACGCCAGTAACGAGAGAGAAAGAGAGAGAGAGAGAGAGAGGGAGAGAAACGGAGTCACGCCTCGCGTTTACATTCGACGCGCCGACACATCACGTGTGTCCACATACACGAGCAACAGCCGGGAGAGTGCGAGAGAGCGCGTTACGATTGCTATATCAGTATAGACATTGCTCTGTATAACGTTCGGGCGAATGGGAAACACGCGTCGAATTTGCATTTATCCACAGACCTATATACCTCGTACACAGTCTCGTCGTCCTGTAGACTCTCCTTCGTGTTTCTCCATACGGCGTGTCCTGCACGCTTTCGCGCTCTCTCTCTCTCTCTCTCTCTCTCCGTGTCGCTCGTCGTCGTCATCTCGCTCTCGCTTCGACGAACCGTACGTGATATACGTGTACCAGAATCGTGAGAGCTTTAAATTATCTTTGAATTTTACACCCTTGGATCCACGGGAGTTATTATTTATTTTTCTTTTTGTTATTTTTTTGTTCCAATTTTTTTGTAATAATCAAAAGTATTTAGGAAATTGATCAATTTTCATTATTTGTTGATATTCGTATATGTATAGGTTGATAGATTATAGATATTAAGTAAATATTTATATTATTAGAATATTATATCGAGTAAACAAATAGATAAATATTAGTATCTGTAATTAATTATTCAAATGTTCGATAAATGCATTATAAATGCAATATATTATATATTATTATATTATATATTATATATTATTATATTATATATTATATATTATTATATTATTATATTATTATATTATTATACTATTATATCAGTATATCAGTATATCGTTATATCGTTATATTATTATATTATTATATTATTATATTATTATATTATTATATTACTATATTATTATATCATTATATTATTATATTATTATATTATTATATTATTATATTATTATATTATTATATTATTATATTATTATATTACTATATTATTATATTATTATATCATTATATATTATAGCATTATATTATTATATTATAGCATTATATCATTATATTATTACATTATTATATTATTATACTATTATTTCATATTATTATTATGATATTATATCATTATATTATTACATTATTATATCATTATAGTATTATATCATTATATCATTATATTATTATATTGTTATTTCATTATATTATTATATTACATATATGTATATCCCTTTCTTTTTTCAAATTTAATTTGGATTAAAAATCTAAAAAAAAATAAGAAACAGTGACGTAGGAACGCGTGTAACGTGTACGCCTGTGGACGTTTATAGTGCAGAGACGAGACCGCAACGGCAAGAGGAGGTACGGCGCGAGAGAGCGAATTAATAAATTGACATTGCAGCTGGTAGTTTGGCAGCGAATATACCCCATTAGACATTTGGCAACGTACACCTCGTGGCTAACCTCCCTGACGTCATACTAATTATCAAAACAGCGGTGTACAAGAAAATCGACGACGCAAAGTCTCACACACACACGTACGTGTGTTCCACAAACACATTCGAGCATCACGATTCTTTTCTTTCACTACTCTAGATCGTTGCCTCGTCGCGAAACGAGCTTCGTCAGACGAGACGAAACATTTCCCGACGAATTTTTCAATCCTTGAAAAAAAAGCGCGCACGTCCAAACTTGCCAAAAATTCAGCCAATTTCCAAGCTTTAGCAACCTTGCGAGACAAAATTCTGCAGATCGTCGCGATAAAGAATAGTCAAAGAAGTTTTTTTTGCAAAAAAAAGTTGCGAGACTGACCAACTCTCTACTTGACAAAATTTAAATTTCCCGCGCACTTTGACCCGCTGCCCTTGACCCTAACCGAAATAAATCACGTGCAATTTTTTTACACCTTCCTATCGCTATTTTTATTCCAAATAAAAAACAATTTTTCAATTTAAGATTTTTTATTTTTTTAATATTTTAATTCGACATTAAAAAGTTATCGCGATAATATAAATATTAGGAATAATAAGAGTCGATGGAATAATGGTAATTGTATTTTGGCGTTCGCGTTCGTTAATTTATTTCGCCATTGTACGCGCAATAATTGAAATCGCCATTTGTGTTCGTCGCTCTGTCTCGCTCCGTAGCTGTTATTTGTTTACGCGTCCACGCCGTGGCCATTTCACAAGGGTGGGGGGTAATAGAGGGGGTGAACGAGCGAGTGTTAGAGAGAGAGGGGTGGGGGGCAAGTCAGTTCGCGCGCGCAATAGTCAACGCGCAGTAGTGTCACAGAGCGTCGTACTCTAATAATCGTACGATGCACGCTTTCTCGACTTACGTTTCAACCGACGATCGATGATATTCCACTGTAAACGTCACGAAACAAAAACCAAACACACGGTATTATGGTCGCGCACGAAACGATAAAACCACCGCGCACACCATCCACACATTCCACCATAGAGAATCTGGACGCTAGACCGTTCTACAGTCCGGATCGAAGCGACTACGCATCGCGAAAGTAGCGCCACTCGTGTACGCACGAAGTAGTGAAAAAAAAAGACGAAAAAAGAGGTAACTCGTAAAACTCGATAAAAACATTGGGAATATTCGTCGAAATAATTCTCAATTTGTTATCGTACGATTATCCAAGTATTTCCTCGTTTAACTAGTCTCTTATAACGACGCTTGAAAAGAAAAATAACATTAAGCTTATCTATCGTATTATAGTGGACAGGATTAATTTAATCCACGTGGGAATTCGGTTTAACGAGGCAGATTTTAATTGTTGCAATAATTGCAGCATTTATTTCGTCGTTTTGTTTTAATTCGTTTATTATGACGGTTCGACTTATTCGGTTTTAACAATTTATACAAATGTCGCAATGGATTATCTTACCGATGACATTGTGGATGATAAACAAATTATCATATTTATTGCATTTATGGAAATAAAACTTAATCTAAACTGGGTGACTAATGTTGTATAGATTAAAATTTTTTTTATTCTTATCAGTTTGTTACAATCTCGATAATTTTATTTTTTAATTGACGTTTTGATAAATGGATAAGTATGCTTATTATTATTATACACACTACGACAATTACCGGATGGTCAGAAGTTTAACTCGCATCAATACAGTACACGCACTCATCGCCCTCTACATAGTCAAGTAACGCGTCACTATTGCATATAGTATTATTGAGACAATTCGTTTCCTGTCGTTACGACGTCGTCTCGTCTACTGTTCAAACATGACTGTACAATCCATTCACGTGGCTGTAACACGCAACGTCTTGGACACAAGGTAGTTTAATCAATAACTGCACTATTAATAATAACACAGTTAAATACTATAACATAATTACTCGAGAATGCACATTCGGTATTTAAAAATTGACGCCATTTTAATACGGAAGCTCGCTGTTCAAACATGACTGTACAATCCATTCACGTGTCTGTAACACGCAGCGTCTTGGACACAAGATAGTTTAATCAATATTTGCACTATTAATAATAACACAGTTAAATACTATCTCATAATTACTCGAGAATGCACATTCGGTATTTAAAAATTGGCGCCATTTTAATACGGAAGCTCGCTGTTCAAACATGACTGTACAATCCATTCACGTGTCTGTAACACGCAGCGTCTTGGACACAAGGTAATTCAATCAATAACTGCACTATTAATAATAACACAGTTAAATACTATATCATAATTACTCGAGAATGCACATTCGGTATTTAAAAATTGGCGCCATTTTAATACGGAAGCTCGCACGACCAGCGTAGTAGCCGTTGGTCCCGACCGTCGCGCCACTGCGGACGTGTCGTCATTCATTATTCCAATATGGCCGACATCAGGAAACGTAAACAGAGTGACGATTACAAGGGCTCGTATGTCGGTGAGTTTTAACGTTTCACAATGTTATAAACGCTCAAAACTGCAGAGTTGGAACAAGTGCATCGTAGTAGTGTGAATAAAAGCAAGTGAGAAAGACGAGCCGGTAGATCGTTCGCGTCTTTCTATAGTTTTCACAGTGCGCGTGTCAGAAGTCAACCAGCTGTATCGGCCGTGACGAGAACCTTTTCGTGCGTGTTTTTTTTTATTTTTCTTTTCTTCTCACGAATCATTGCCATTACGTTCGCCTTGAATACGTAAAATTCTTTGTGTCTCGTGTACTCGTTCGCTTTTACGAATCGTGTGACTGTCGATAAGAAACGAAACGCTCGGGAATTCTCGTTCGTGATCTCATTGACGAAATTGAAGTGACGAAAATCACGAAGATTGTGCAAAAAGAAAAATGTCAGGGCCGACAACTGTAATCCCGGTCGAAAGTCGCTCGATGAGGATTGATTCTCAGGGTCAGTAAATGGCTATTATCTAAACGTGTAAAGGTACATTTGGACGAGACTGCGCGGCGGTCAAGGGTCGTACGTACGAAAACATCTCGGGGCGATGTACTGCGCGAGAGAGACGGAGACAGGGTGGGAGAACGGTGGAAAAAAAAGTGTCGACTAACGACGTGAATTGAGGTTAACGTAGCATCCCTTGTACTTTTACAAGGACGTTCTCACAGTAGAGATGACTCGCCTTTCTGATTCTGCTATGAATAGTTATTAACGCATGTTCGTTTCATTGATATATTGCTCATTGAAAAATGTAGATATTCTGTCAGAACTGTGCGAGGTGACGTAGTCGGCGCATGGGATTGGCAAGTGCTGCCGCCTGGTGGCAACACGACGAACTCACATCTAGACGTTCTCACATCAGGCAAATTTTTTTTTCTCTGTTTTCCAATCATTATTTCAACATCCTTACGCAGCTCGATTCCTTTCACGATTAGTCAGCTGTATACGGTATAATTAACGGGATCCAATGTCAATTAGAACGATAAAATTATTGTTATCGGAGAGGAAAGTTATTTTTTATTCGACATTGGGATTGATTGAAATTTCACGAATGCTCGAATGTGTCGAACCGTGAAGAAAGAAACGTGTGATTATTCGGTCGCTGAACAAGCGTTGAACTGTGACCTTATGCTAAAGTAACAAAGCGAATTTAACGTTTTCTTTTGGACGTTAACGCAAACGTTGGAGCGTTTGTATATATACCCGGAAGAAATGCAAGACTTGTTTTGAAGATTTCTTGAGAATTGTCCGATCAAAGTATATGACCTTGAATACCTGCTGGCAAAAAAGAAAGACACGAGACATTGACGCGTCGAACTGGCAATTATGTACGCTTTTTTTTCCAGAATTCACTGCGTACGCTGAACTACACGACGAGTCAAGTGCATGTTACGCGAGGGTGACAATTATCGAGAAAAATATGCAATATTTTGTACAGTCACGCAATATTTTTCAAATTTGTTTCTTGGAAGGATTATCAATAATTGGACCACGTCGCCCTTTCGTTTTGGCTTCTTTTTATTCCCAAAGCCTTGAAAATACAAATTTCATTAATACACAATACAGTTAAACCTGGGTGAGTGAGAACTGGATAAGCGAAAAAACTTTACAAGCGAGAGTACATTGCCAGATCCCGTCGTTTTAGCCCTCGAAAATCTCTATAAGTGAGAAATAGAAACCTCTATATGAGAGAGTCGTTTTTCATGCCTGAACCTCTATAACTGAGACTGACCCGTTCCCTATACCTCTATAAGCGAGAATCGAGCATATTTACTATCTGTTACAATGTGTTTTATTTTCCACGAAATTCGAGCCAATTTTGTGGAATACAAAATAAATCGGAAAGACAGCTTTAAGCTCGGCATGGGTAGGCTGAGGCAAGAGGCTGTAAATGCACTGGAGATGCTCCATCGGTTTTTTGAATTTTCGGTGGTTGTTGATAAAAGAATTTTCGATAAAATTTATGAAATTGAAAAATAGGTACAAATACGAAAACAGAAATGCAAACAAAATTAAAGGATTTCTTTAAGTATCAGTAATATACTTGTTAACCCTTTGAGACTTGAGTACTTTCAAGATTATGTGGTCCGCAGACGCATATATGCGTCCTTAGGGCTCAAAGGGTTAATAATCAGTATAACAATATATATGTAATTGTTTTGTTTTTATGAAGAAATATCTCTGCCAAATTCATTCAAAAATGTATGTACTACATATCTATCACTGTTCTTTGCATTTGTGTACACCTCTGCCCTATACTTCTATAAGCGAGCATCGAGCATATTTACTGTTACAATGTGTTTTATTTTCCACGAAATTCGTGCCAATTTTGTGGAATACAAAACAAATCGGAAAGACAGCTTTAAACTCGGCATGGGTGGGCTGAGGCAAGAGGCTGTAAATGCACTGGAGATGCTCCATCGGTTTTTTGAATTTTCGGTGGTTGTTGATAAAAGAATTTTCGATAAAATTTATGAAATGGAAAAATAGGTACAAAATACGAAAACAGAAATACAAACAAAATTAATAAGTATCAGTAGCATACTTATAAATAATCAGTATAACAATATATATGTAATTGTTTTGTTTTTATGAAGAAGTATCTCTGCCAAATTCATATAAAAAATGTATGTACTACATATCTATCACTATTCTTTGTAAGCGAGAAAACCCGCTCATGCATCTCTATAAGAGTGAAACTCGGTTAAGTAAAAAAACCTCAGTAAACTAAAAAAAGATTCCGACCGTTTGAACTCTCGCTCATCCAGGTTCGACTGTATATACATTAAAAAATTACACTGAATTTTAATTCCTGTTTCGCTGGAAGTAACACATTCGCCGAAACAAATTAATTGATTACACCTTCATTTATTACAGATTAATCCAATTAACGATTCATGTTGTTACTTAACGTACAATAATGCTAATTCTTTATAATAATTTATTTCCAATCTCGATTAAACTTCAATTTTTAATCACATCCGGATCCACCCAATATTAATTAAATTATTACAATTATTACATTTTTTTAAATACAGATTTTACGTTCCAACTGATAACAGATCTGTAAAAAACCAAGTGTCCCTTTCTCCCTACCGTCTGTTTATAAGAAAGATATACGATCGAACCATTACAAAAATTACACGCCTCGTTATCGCAACAATGTTTCTCATCGCACTAGCGACGATCGTAGAACGGAAGGGCGAAGGGCGAGGAGTTCGAAGGTCGCGGGTCGTAGAGGGTTAGCGATTTATTAAGCGCGGCAATTAGCGCTCGCCTAAGTAGGGCTGTCACGAAGAATCGCAAGGACGCAGCGAAACGCGAGAGGAAAGAAGGGAACTAAAAGATACGAGAGAGAGAGACACACACACACAACTAAAGTTGGTATTTAATTTCGCTCGAACCTTCCCGGCAAAAATCTAATCTAATTTCCCTGAATTAAAAAAAATGTTTAAAAGAAAAATGTAGAATATTTGGCGAGCTAATTTAAACGGAACGTCGCTCGTGAAGCAAACATTCTTCTCTATATAAATACACACACACACACACACACACACACACACACACACACAGAATACTCTTCTTCCTCTCTTTCCTGGCTCGTAAATTGGAACCGTCTTTTTAAAATACATTGCGTAATCAAACACATTCCAATCCAACTTTATACTCCTGTATATATATATTTATTCCAATTCAACAAATCTGTAGAATTATTTTTACAAATTTGTAAATGCTCTTTAAAACAAAAATTGAAAAAAAATGTTTCTCGACTATTTCAAGTTACAAATTTTTATGACTATCTCTCTCTCTCTCTCTCTCTCTCTCTCTCTCTCTCTCTCTCTTGCCATCTGGATCCTCCCGTAGCATCGACGCTCGTTCATCGCATGTATAATAACTATATTTGTACATTTATGTGTGCATACACCCGCTCGGTGTGTATGATAGCGATGACGTTCCTCGCGCTTCGATTCTAATATGCCCCAACGAATCGAATTCGCCTCACTAATTAAACTTGCATTATTCAGTTAAATGAATCCATAGCCAATCAATCGTGAGCCTTTAATTACGCATCGGGGATAGTGGGATAAAATTACTATTAACGGGAAATGAGCTAACGCAAAAGGGAAGTAGAGAGAGTTTGGTGGAGAAATAGAAGACATTAGTTGTACAGTTCCATGGAAACCTAGCGTTACAAACATTAAAAATTAAATCACATTTTTTTTTAATATTTTCCATTTCAATTTTTCCTCAACGATATTCGCAATTTAGCAATTTATAAAATAAATTAACTAGCTTATTCTCAATTGGTCTCAGTCACGAACGTCCCTGGGTCATTCGTGATTACCAAAGTATTTTTTTTTTTACATTGTATTAACGAAGTTGAATTAATTCTGCATTCCTTTTTTTCGTATTTTTTCAGGAAGAATTTCCTATGGCCAGGGTTAATTAACGTACGAGCTAGCGAATGAAACAGGGACCATGGAAAATATTATAACACGATTTATAATTCGACTCAATTGGAAAACAACCCTCGCCTCTCGAATTTCTAATTAGGTCGAATCAAAAATTCAATAATTGGCTCGATTACAAACAACGAAAAGATCATCAATAATCAAAATAGAAGGATGAGGCTTCCCCCGAGAAAGTCATAAAAATTCCTCCACTGTATAGAAAAAACGTACAGGTTGGATACGAAGCTATGTAGCATCGAAAGGGTCGTTCAATTCGGTACGTGATTGCGTCGCGTCTGCGAGCGTACATAAAGTTTCTCGCGAGAAAAAAAAGCGTGTACGCTTACCGAGGACCGAGCCAGCCGTAGGGAAAAAAAGGATAAATAAACCGCGCGCGCCAGATATCCCCCCGGTGGAAAGATTAACGATCTTCTCTGCAACGATTTCTCGTGGCGCGCGAGACCGGAGCGAGGAAGCGAATGGAGAGAGAGAGGGAGAGAGACGGAGATAATAATCCTAACTCGCATAAGCGAGGGAGCGCATTGGCCATTTTCTCTCTCCTCCCTCTCGTGTATCGTAGCCTGTGTACAGTTCTCTTTACCCGAGCTTCTGCAATAAACCGCATTCGTCATAAAATATTTTCCCCAGAGCGATCGTACGTGAGGTAAATAGTCGTAGGCGGTCCATCGCTGGTGGGAGGGATGGGCGAAGAGAAATAGAGAGGAGAGAGAGAGAGGGGAGTTTCTTAAATAAATACCTTAAGAAAGTACGTCGTATAAAGGCGTTGCCTGCATTCGCTCACTGCCCGAGTTATTCACTATGCGTGGTCGATCGTTAGCTCCAAGCCACCAAACGTCCATCTCGCGACTCGACTTCCGGTCTAACAGAAATTTTTAATTCGCATCTTTCTTCGCTATCTTCTTGATAGTTTGTATCGAGCCACCAAACGTCCATCTCCGCGACTCGACTTCCGAAATTTTTAATTCGAACAGAAATTTTTAATTCCAAGGTTTCCTCGCTATCTTCTTGATAAAAAAAACATTGAGTAATTATTTTATTCGCTAGGACGACACAAATTTTTGGATTACACTGTTTTTTTTTATAGAGATAAATTATGGAAATTTGGTGAAGATTGTTGGGAAGTTGTCACTGTTTCTGTGGGCACTGCACACTCTCGTCTCACGGTAAATAATTCGTGAATCGACGACGAACGAAGAATTAAACGAATCGAGCAAATTCTCTGCCAATTTTCCTCTCTGACGTTTCTCTCTCTCTCTCTATCTTTTGTCGAGTATAAATGAGAGACAGAGTCGCGATTCTTCCTCCGCATTCGACATGGCGCGACGGCCAAGCTCGACGACGTAGTCTTCTACGTCCGACGGGCGGTAGCCACGAGGAGAAGGCAAAGCCCAAGGCCCCGGCGTCTCTCGAGTTCGCAAAGCCTTTGCGCCTCTCCCCGACTTCTTAGTTGATCGCGCGACGAGCCAACCTCTCGCTGTTCCTCGCGTCTCACAGATTCTCGGCTTACGCGATCGTTCAAAAATTATTGTCCCTTAACGAAACGACAAAAGGAAAATAAAAAATTTAACAATTTTCTCTCAAAAATTCACAGCTTAATTTTTTAGTTTAAATATTGTTTGTTAAGAATTAGAAAATAGACAAAGAGACGAATAGAAAAAGCGCGAAATGAATGAGAAAAGGAGAGTCCCGAGGCGGAAGCCTTTCGAGCAAGAAAGTCCACGAGAAAGCGCTATCGTCGAGAGACTCAGGGAACGAAGGAACAGACAACCGTTGCCCGATGGATTTGGAATGGTGGCACGCGGTGTGTTTCAGTGATATATATATACAGGGTGAATTTCATAAGGTGTAACAGGCTTCATTCTAAGGTAGATGGGATCGTTACAAACAAAAGTTGCAAATATACATTGGGGATATTTATAATAGTTTACGAGATATCGATGTTTAAAGTTGGTCCAATCAGAGCCCTAGCCGTAAAGATAGCACAGTGTAGGGCGTTACATTTGGGGTTGCAAAATTCAGAGCAGTCAATTTTACTTATATTATTACGCAGTCATTTTTATTTCTCGGGCATTGGCTGCTGGGGCGGGGAGTGGGCGGGTCCAACGCTTCTCGGCGCGCTCTGATTGGACCAACTTAAAAAACTGATCTCTCGTAAACTATTAAAAATATCCCTAATGTATATTTGCAACTTTTGTTTGTAATGATCCCATCTACCTTAAAACAAAGCCTGTTACACCTTATGAAATTTACCCTGTATATTTATGTATATATATATACATGTATATATGTATATATAGATACGCCAATCCCCATATTACTCGTTACACACTTGGTTACACGCCGATACCTCTTTCCTCATTCGCCCGACATAATTATCATAATATTTTATATAATATTATTTATAAATACATACTCGATATTTAAAATATATATATATAGAGCGAGAGTATTGATTACCAATTCGATACCGATATCAGCGAGGTCTTATCGGTAGCTTCCCCTTTCCCTCCTTAAAATCGCAAGCGATACGAACCGCACTCTGATTTCAATCGTCAAGAATTGCGAACGGCACTTCCACGTTGCGAAATCTTCCCTGTTTTTTTATTTTCATTTTTTTTTTTTTTAATATTATTGACCGTCGGCGTTAAGAATTTGTTTGTATGTGTAGCTTCTTTTTTTATAAATTAGTGACGTTTGAATATTTTAATTTGCAGTCGCGAAGCCCCCAATGACGTCCCTAGACGAGAACGTTAATCGTGTTTCGTCGCAAGAGAATCGGACGTTCAAAAAAGTCGGTGAGTCCTCCCCTCTGTGACTGTATAGTCTCGTAGTCGATGTGTCTGTGTATCGTTGTGTTTGTTACTTTTTTTTTCTTTCTTTTGTGCCGTTCTTGTCTTGCCTGTGTCGTTCGTCCCTTTTGCTTTCTATCTATCTTTGTCTCTCCCTGTCCTTCCTAACTGTTTTCGTCACTCCATCGCACTGGAGTGTTCTCCACACGGTGTTCACCCCGTCGGACGACTTTACACCGTTATGAAAGAAGCTCATTCACACGATCGCTAAAAATGAACGGTTTGGGTTCACAGAAATTGATCTTCCGTTTGTAATAATTCTTCTTTTTCTATTTATAATTATTATAATATTTTCAACATAATTGTTTACAGTTTTGTTGTTTCGATCACTGTAAATGAACGGTTTGAGTTTACAGAAATTGATCTTCCGTTTGTAATAATTCTTCTTTTTCTATTTATAATTTTTGTAATGTTTTCAACATAATTGTTTACAGATTTGTTGTTTCGATCGCTGAAAGTGAACGGTTTGAGTTCACAGAAATTGATCTTCCGTGTGTAATAATTCTTCTTTTTCTATTTATAATTTTTGTAATATTTTCAACATAATTGTTTACAGTTTTGTTGTTTCTTTTGTGTCGTTCTTGTCTTGCCTGGGTCGTTTGTCCCTTTTGCTTTCTCTCGATCTCTCTCTTTCCCTGTCCTTCCTCACTGTTTTCATCACTCCATGGCACTGGAGAGTTCTCCAGACGGTGTTTACCCCGTCGGACGACTTTGCACCGTTATGAAAGAAGCTCGTTCACACAATCGCTAAAAATGAACGGTTTGAGTTCTCAAAAATTTATCATTCGCTTGTAATAATTATTTTTTTCTATTTATAATTTTTGTAATATTTTGAACACAATTGTTTACAAATTTATTAAGATAAAATGTTAGGGAATAAAAGTTAAAAATAGACGTCTGAAATTTGTCGCGAGGCGAATATATTCTCGTCCACTTTGAGAATTTGGCGATTTTTTTTCATCTTTTCTTTTTCTTCTTCTCCCTCCCGACTTTCATCAAAGCCGCATTATATACATATTCGTGTATGTAAATAATTTGGCAATGTTCCACGCGGGTCAGGTTTGCCGTTTTTCTTGACAATATTCGCAAGATACGCACGCGCTCGGTAACGCGACCGATGTACCCGGCCATTTTGGTGTTCGTGCAAAATGCAGAGCTTGCCAAAATACAGAAATTATTTCCAAATAACTTGACTAAAACAGAAATAAAAAAAGTGGACAATTTCAATATTTTACAATCAATTAATTAAAATTATAAAAACTAATAATATACAAATTTATAAATAATTGATAAATAATTTATAAATAAATTTATAAATAATTTATAAATAAGTTATAAATAATTTTCTAAAAAATAAAAATCCTTTTTTAATTCTTTTTTTTTTTTTTTTTTTTTTTTTTTTCTAAAAAAATCGTTACAAAAATTCACTAGTCGGGTCGATAATTGCAGCCACAATTATCGAAGGAAGTATCCATCGTGGTAACGAGTCCGTCGACGTACCAGCGGACGTCCTGCGAGATCTTTTGTACATAATTTATTCCCCCAAGATGAAAGATTCGCCTCGACTAGGTAAAACGCGAAGTGAGGTTGATGAGATCGGGGCATGCAAAAGGAGGAAGGAGAGGAAAAAGAAGAATCCCGATACAAGGAGAGAAAGAGAGATAGTGCTCTAGTCGGCGATATAATTGGCCGTTCGTTGGTCCGAGAGCAATACGTAATCGCTAAAAGCACGTTCGTGCTCGGCAAACACACGTACATACATATACAGGGTGAGTTTCATAAAGTGTCTCAAACTTTATTTTAAGGTAGATGTGATCATTACAAACAAAAGTTGTAAATATACATGGGGGATATTTTGAATAGTTTACGAGATACACATTTTTAAAGTTGATCCAATCAGAGCGCGCCGAGGAGCCGCCCACTCCCCGCCCTACCCGTAGTGTAGCCCGTTACATTTTGGGTTGCAAAATTCACAGCAGTCAATGCCCGAGAAATAACAATGACTGCATTATAAAGTAATAAATAAAATTGACGCCACGGTTAGGGCGGGGAGTGGGCGGCCCCAACGCTTCTCGGCGCGTTTTGATTGGACCAACTTAAAACATTTATATCTCGTAAACTATTAAAAATATCTCCAATGTATATTTGCAACTTGTGTTTGTAATGATCACATCTACCTTACAATAAAATTTGAGACACCTTATGAAATTCACCCTGTATATAGGCACATACAAAAAGAGACAGAGAGAGACACATACATAGAGAGAGAGAAAGAGGAAGAGAACGAGCGTGGAGGAGAGGGAGAGAGAGAGGAGACCGAACGTTCATTTAAACGTGAGATTTAGATTGGATACACGAGAGAGAAACGAAAAAGGGAAGCTCGCATAGTCCGTTCGCAATATTACGGCTCCTCTTGCAGCTTTATTACCTGGCTGCTGCCGCGTCCCGTAATTGTCCTCCCTCTTCCCTTGGTCGCTTCTCTACAAGCGCATTGGTCTCGCGCGTTTAACTCGCCTATTAGACTCGTGAATTTTCTTCGCTTTTAACTTCTTCCTCTTTTTCTTTATTTCTTTTGATTATTTTGTACTTTTTGACTTTTTGTTTTAAATTTCTTCCTTCAGACCTTCCTCTGTCCGACTCGACTCCTTCGACCGATCCATAGAAGTCTACGTTCTTATTTTTCGTTGCTCAAAGATGCGAGTCGAGAAAGAAAGGAGGAACCGACACCGCGAAGCCTACCTAACTTCCGGTACAAGGAGAAAGATCAAAGGCCACGCCCCCTCCGAAACTTACAGAATTTTTTCCTACTTGTAGCATTAGACCCAGTCGTCTTATTTCAGTCCCATAGACAAAAATGAAGAGCGAATGAGACAATAATAAACCCGTTGAGCGTCGAGAAATTTCGAATCAAATTTTAGAACGTCGATCGAGAATGGATTGATGTTTTCAACCAAAGTTAATTTTACGTTAATTTTAGTTTACTCCGTCTAATTAATTAGCCTGGATTCTCTCGCATTTGCCTCGACGATAATCGATCACTGACAAAACAACGAGACAATCTTCGGTATTTTTGTCTGACGATAATTTTAATTCTTTTAAAAAAGATTCTTTCTTTTTTGTTGCTCGACCATACGTGACGATACCGAGTCGATCTACGTAGGCTCGTCATCCTACGCATTTAACGAGGAGAATAGCGAGCACGTACAGTGAGTCGAGACTTCTCGGTGTCAGCAGTCAAGGTCCACGACGACTAACGCGTCTTTCAAACTCCTTGTATTTTTCTCTCTCTCTCTTTCCTAGTCGTTTTTCGCTACTTGTCTCTCCAGTTGTCATCGAGTTATTTCTAGGCAATGCGTAGATTTTTGGTGTACGGCGAGCCAGAAAGAATCAATCCGAGATGTATTTTCCGCCTAGTTTGACCATTCGCCATCTCCCTTTCATTTCCTATTTTCGCTTTTTAGGATTGATCGACCCAAAATATCTCGAGTATGAATTCCTCGCAAGATTTTTTGGGTTTGCTTGTTTCACTGTTTGTAGAATTCACCTAGAATGATGAAATAGTTGTAGTGATTTGTGAAGAAGAGAATCGAACGATTAATAAAATATTTACCTTGGTTCACAGAACATCTCGGGCATCAACGAGAAAGGATAGAGAAATTATCCATGGACGACCTGCCAGCGACGAACACGGAAATACCAGGACGTCCTGTTCAGGTTGTTCTCGCTCATCCCGATCATAGCTTCGAGCTCGATGAGGAAGCACTTGCGGAAATTCTACAACAGGAGGATATCAAGGATCGCAGCGTCGTGGTTGTTTCAGTCGCCGGTGCTTTCAGAAAGGGAAAGAGTTTTCTCTTGGATTTTTTCCTCCGTTATATGAACAGCAAGGTAAGCGATGAAGTTAAGAAAGTAACGAGTGTGCTTTAAATTTCCAACAGTCTAAAGATTTCTATCAATGATTTTAATGAGATATTAATGGCTGATTAATTTTGTTACAGTACATTGAAAAACGCGATGACGACGACTGGTTGGGAACCGAACAAGAACCACTCAGCGGATTCTCTTGGCGCGGTGGTTCGGAAAGGGACACAACAGGAATTCTCATGTGGTCAAAAGTCTTTCCCGGCACGTTGCTGAACGGTGAAAAAGTGGCGATAATATTGATGGACACTCAGGGTGCCTTCGACAGTCAATCAACCGTTCGGGACTGCGCTACAGTCTTTGCCCTTAGTACGATGTTGTCGTCCGTACAAATTTACAATCTTTCGCAAAATATTCAGGAGGACGATCTTCAACATCTTCAACTGTTCACCGAGTACGGACGTCTGGCGTTGGAAAAATCCGGTAGCACGCCCTTCCAGAGGCTTCAATTTTTAGTCAGAGACTGGAGTTATCCTTACGAGGCTGATTATGGCGCGGAAGGTGGACGAAAGATCTTACATCGGAGACTCGAGATATCCGACAAACAGCATCCCGAGCTACAGAGCCTTCGAAAACACATCAAATCTTGTTTTTCCAACATATCTTGCTTTCTAATGCCGCATCCCGGTCTCAAGATCGCTACCAATCCAAAATTCGATGGTAGACTCGCCGAGATCGAATCTGAGTTTAAACAACAGCTTAGAGTTCTCATACCTACTCTACTCGCACCGGAGAACCTCGTTACGAAGAAGATCAATGGACAAGTTGTGAAAGCGAGAGATCTCCTCGAATACTTCAAGAGTTACATGAGAATATATAAAGGAGACGAATTGCCAGAGCCCAAGAGCATGCTTGTGGTGAGATTTTCAAATTTTGTAAACTCACGAATTAATCGTTATGGGATAATCTTTCTAAGTTCCTAGCTGACTTAACTTTCTGCCAACGATTGAATTTGTTCATTTCTATCCAGGCTACCGCCGAGGCGAACAACTTGTCTGCAGTGGCAGAAGCGAAAGATCTTTATCAACAAATGATGGAATGCGTTTGCGGCGGGGCGAAACCTTTCATAGCGACTGCTCATCTTGAATCCGAGCACGAGAGATGCGTCAGCAAAGCGCTCAAACAGTTCTCGAACAAACGAAAAATGGGAGGTGACGAATTCAGTCAATTATACATGGAAAAATTGATAAAGGTTCGTTCCAGTAAATTTATTTATTTTAAATTTGCAAAATCTTAATTTTAACATCTGCGCTTTGATACTAAATTGATTTATTGACTTTCTTGAAATCACAGGACATGGACGAAACTTTCTTGCAATTCAAACAGCACAATGAGAGTAAAAATATATTCAAGGCAGCACGAACGCCGGCAGTGTTTTTCGCGATAGCTGTAACGATGTACATTTTCTCCGGAGTCTTCGGCCTAATAGGACTCTATACACTCGCGTATATATGCAATCTAATAATGGGAGTCGGATTGCTCACCCTCGTACTGTGGGCTTACATAAGGTACGTGAATTCATTTTCATCATCGATCCAAGCAACAAATAAGACCGAGTAATAATCATTCTATTTTAAAAATCACAAAACAGATATAGCGGTGAATTCAGAGAAGTCGGAACGAAAATTGACGAAATTGCGACCACGATCTGGGAAAACGTAAGTAAAATAAATACAATATCGTTTTGTGCGCTTGCTTTGGAAAGGTAAACCGTGAAATTACCGAAATCAATCGTCCATTCACGAATCCCCGTTTATGTCCGCAAGAAAACGAAGGTTTCGTTTAGCGAGTCAAATACCGAGTAAAGAAATTGGCTTCATAGTGCATTCACTGTTTCAATATACTGCATTGAGTACGGTTGTCACGCAAAAGACAAAATATACCAGTTTGCTTTAAGAAGTATATTTTCACATTGAAAATTGATTTTAAAGACAAGCCATTCGGTCCAATAACTTTTCACAAATCTCGATATTTATAGTTTGATGCTTCAGCCAGAACTCCCTACAAGTAACCAATCAGTCCTACTCCGCCATTCGCGTTCGGCCTCTCATATTTATGTATTTTTCATTAATAAATTAAGTATGTCACGTCATCACGACCAATCGTCGATGATGACTGATTAAAAAAACTCTTTTTAAAGACCCACGGTACGGAGGTCTTAACTAATAACCAGTATTTTTCTATTCCAACAGGCCTGGCTATGCGCTCACCTGATACATAAAATAAGATACCTAATCCTATCTTTGATGTTCTCACTCGCCGCTATTCCCGCCTATCCCGTCGTTTACTCTCATTTTCGCAAACACGGTTACATCTGATCCCACGTTTCTCTACCGCTCTATCTAATTATGATTTATCTTACTTTTAGACTGAGTTTTTACGATTGACTTGCTTACATTAAAAAGAAGACAGCAAACAAAAAAAAACATATATATATATATATAAAATACTCAAAACATTTCTAGATCCTAATTTCTTAAGATCGTACTTTGTTCAATCGCTCTAAAAAAACAAACGTTATGTTTTGCATTGCTATTTTGTATTCTTTTTCTTATCTTTCTTTATCCCTTTGCGATAAATATCACAAGTGCTCGTGGGATCCAGAGGCTAAAAGGTATGACGATAGGGGCATGATTATAATATTCAAGATCCTGTTAGTGCTGCAGCTAATTGCCATTTGTCCTCGAGAACAATTTGAAAATATGTCACACATTACCAATACACATATGCACACACACAAACACACACACACACAGAACAATCTTTGTACCTTATATCACATATCCAGAGGAAACTCTTTGCACAAATGATCTAAAGCATTGCTACGCTTACTAATAATCACCATTCGACATACCCTTAGCTCGATAAGTCTCGACGACTAAAAAACTAATCGCTATTTATTTATTTTCTTTTAATTGTTACACAGTTTATGAAGCCGCTGTATCAGCAATTCGTGGAGAAGTCGGTGTCCGTAGCAGTTGCGCAGGCTGCCGAATTGGCAACGAACTCAACGATAAGCGCCCTACCAACTTCGAATGGCAAATTAAAATTAACCTGAGCTCCATCGTGTCCTTTCCGCGTTATCATATTCGTAATATCAGCCAAAATTTGTCTAAATTTATAAACGTTAACGAAATCCCGTTCGAAACAACAAACAACAAAAAGAAGTTCAACGAAAAACTATATCACAATTGTGGCATGACGAAAAAATGTCCTTTTTTTTTCTTCGGTAATCGTACTTAGTGTTCGACATAAGAATGGACTCTTACATGCTTAATTCCGATTCTGGGTTGAAAGAAGAAAAAAAACAACACGCCCTTTTTTCATTCCCAGCTGCGCTCGTCCGTACTTAAACGGCGCTTACCGCGGTTAATCGAAAAGCTTGTGAATGTATGTGTACAGTATTTCCTGATTATACGAATCAGTGGTAGATTGTTGAAGAAAAAAAAATCACGATTACTGTCTAAATGATCCATAATATTACATTGTTATAGAAATAAAGTCTTGTAGTAACTAGTTATCATATTATAAATATGTGTATGTATGTATATATATATATATATATATATATGTACATATATATATATATATACATGTATATATATATATATACATATCGTCATTGAAGCACCGAGATATCTCGCTTGGTCGTTGTGGATTCAAGAGTGTTTTTATATTTTAATTATATTAATTGTAGTGAAAATTACGGAAGGTGGATGGGGAGACAGGAATTGAGTAGACTTGCTCGTATTGCCTCGTTTTATCGGATATTGTTTTTACGTTTGTTTTCTTTTTGTTTTCTTTTGCACAAAAAAAAAGCATGTTCATCTTTTTCCTACAGCGAGCGTAAAATTCTGTGAGCGATTAATCGTCCCGCGTTCGCTACGTGCCTCATGGCCATATTACAATGTAGAAATAATTCTTTAATCTCTTGCCAATGTTTTGCCGTTGTTTAAATTTTTAATTCCCGATCAATGATAATATCGGAATTTTTACATGACGTTTTTAATCGTTTCTGTGCTGAATTGAGTTCTTGAGGCTATCGGCTTCAAATGAGTTTTGAGGAATTTGTCGACGCGTCTCGTTGTCGCGCGTTATCGAATTTATTTTTGTTGGAGGACTCTTTGAGTGGAATTCATTAGAAGGAAAGATGCCATTCGGATTATTCCTAGCGTTTTCGATCGAACAGATTTGTAAAAATACATTTGCACGTCAATATTTAAAAAACCGCATTCAATTTTCGGTCGTCAGTTTTTGTTTTTTTTTTTTTTATTATTAATGTATCCTTCGCATTTTCGCCAAACCTTCGAATACAATGATAGAAACGAAATTGCTTCACTTGGCGAAACTCGCCTTTGCAAGGCTTTCCGTCATCGAGAGAATAATGTGATTTTTTTTTCGAGAATTCAATAAAAGTGCGATTTATCGATAAATGAGACGGATCTTTTTTTGTTTTTTTCATGAAACGCTGTCTTTTTGCGAGGGTGTTTCGCCATTGTCGAAAGACAACACGATGCAGTCATACATACATATATATATCTATATATACATAAATATGTATATACAGGGTGAAGGTTCATAAGGTGTAACAGGCTTTGTCCTGAGGTAGATGGGATCATTACAAACAAAAGTTGTAAATATACATTAGGGATATTTTTAATAGTTTACGAGATATAAATTTTTAAAGTTCGTCCAATCAGAGCGCGTCGAGAAGCCTTGGCGCCGCCCACTCCCGCCCTAGCCGTAGAGAGCGCAGTGTAGGGCGTTACATTTGGGGTTGCAAAATTCAGAGTCAATTTTATTTATTATATTATTACACAGTCATTTTTATTTCTCGGGCATTGGCTGCTAGGGCGAGGAGTGGGCGGGCCCAACGCTTCTCGGCGCGCTCTGATTGGACGAGCTTTAAATACTCCTATCTCGTAAACTATTAAGAATATCCCTAATGTATATTTGCAAATTTTGTTTGTAATGATTCCATCTACCTTAGAATAAAGTCTGTTACACGTTATGAAATTCACCCTGTATATAGTTTATGGGGGATGGGCGAGGGGGCTTTGCGCGGCCAATTTTTAATGCTAGTTAAAATTCTCTAATTCGTAAATGCTATAAACGATCTGTGGTACTTAATCGTACATAGGAAGTAAAACGCGGTGTGTACATTATTTAGTGAAATAATTTAGCCATAACATAATATATATTATATATTCGTTTACTCCCGAGTACACCAAAAGCTCATGTTTTTATTTCTATTACATATATGAATATTATATTTCAAACGGCGAATAACTGTACGAAGATAAAAAAAAACAAACAAAATTGCTATAATTCTGGTGTAAGAGAAACTAAAACAAAACAAAAAAAAATAATGGGTAGGAATAAAGACATATTTTTGTATTTATAACATAAATTTATTTTTATTCATTATTATGGTAAATCTCGTGTAAACAAAATTAGTGTTTGGTACCAATCGAGGATACGAATGAACGATGGAGTTCGTATTCGTATCGTCAATGAAACAAATCTTACAACAGATTTGGGCAGCGTTTAATTTGATATTGCCTACGTTTAGTCCTTACTCGTTAATTGTAAAAACTGTGCGAACAAAAAATTCTTTTTTCTTTTCTTTCTTTGATTTTTCATTCGATTAATGCCCAAGTCTGTCTTGCGATATCTAATGGCAGTGAATACTCTTGAATTTTCAGGTAGCGAACATTCTCTTGACCATCTCATTGACGTGGACGTTAGCTTGTCTCAGGCGTGATCTATAGTGTACTAATTTTAGTATAGCCTGCTTGTTGTCCGGTTCAATTTTCAATAGATCCCTAAAATCTTGCACCGCTCTCTCGTAGTCCTTCAGCTCGCCATAAGCATAACCACGTCGAAATAACGTAAGTACATTTGTATCGTTTCTCGACAGTACTTTAGTGCATAGGTCGATAACGTGATAGTAATTATGGTGTTTGCCCTGGCAAGCTGCCATATTGTTGTACAATTTCAAACGCAACGTTTGTATATTATCGTATAATTCTTTCTCCAGCTCAAGATCATCAATGGGCTCGAGGGTAATGAGAATTTTACATGCTCTGCTGAATCGATAAAAGGCATCCTTGAAACGTGGCTCAGAAAATTCCGATCCTTTGAACAATTCCACACCCATATTTTTGTATTTCATCGCAATATTATATTTCTCCTCTGGCGACCATTCCCATATGGGCTTAAATTTCTCGTGCTTCAATAGAGTTACTGTGAACGATATCTGCTTCGTCTCGACATTTGTCACAGGATCCGGCAGGCTGATCGTCACTCGAGCTTGCTCATAGTCTTTCATCAATCTTACAGCCATTTCGATGCGCTTATCAAGTTCACAGTCAGCTTCGCCTACTACAACTGTTACCTCAACTTCTCCTGTCAATATTGCAGTATTTTGTACTCTCAATGATTCTATCAAATCTTGCGAATCCGACGTTTCGTCGACAACCTTGCGTCTGATGTTTTCTATCTTTAGAAGACATTTTGAACCTTCCGTGGGCTTGTTGTATATTCTTGATGTACCAGGTATAAGAATATCTTTCCAAACGCATCCTTGCACGACCACCTCTCCCCCTAAGTCCATTACGAAGCCAGATTTTCCCTCGATAACTGCAAAAACATCTTGTCAATTCTTTATTCAAACCGTCGCTCTTTAGGAAATTAGCATTTCTTATGACGAAGGGGATTACTACAATAGACAGAGATAAATTTATTTTTTTGATCAGCCTCGAGGCAGGCTGATTCCCTTGTATTGAATATTTTAAAAAACATGATCTCCATATATTGCAATTTTGACACATTGACAAAACAATGCAAATTAAAAACATTGCAATATCAGCCAAAGTATAATAATTGCGGCAAATATTTTCCATAATTCACAGATTTTTTAAATCAAGCCATCGCACAGCTCTATTGTTTCGTTTTGTTACAATTTTCTTTAATTATTCACTTCGTTCGAAGGAAATTATTATAAAATTTCAAAATTTGGAGGTTAATCGTGTATATGATCCGCTGCTTTCGTACACTAACCTCCACAGAGTCACCGAGCCGTCAATATATCATGAAGACAATAACACTTTATAAAATCGTTTTTAAATAATTGATCGCACTCCGGATCACTTAATTATGAACTCCTTTAGAGTTTGTGTATGATTTCCTCCGTCATGAAAAAGGTGCTTCGCGAAATTTCCTCATACGGAAGCTCGTTCTTTCTCTGCCGAATTCGTTTAGAATGAGCACCAACTTAAGATTGAGAATCACTGATACAGAAACTTTCAAGACATCGAATCTCTGCCGAGTTCCAATATCGTTCAATATTTATCAACTTAGATATTTTTCTAATTAACAAAGATGATGCAAGTAGGTATAAATATACTATTATAATAATCCAAAGTAATACAATAACAATAATACAAATCGACAGAGCTAATCCTCCGTTTGATCTAAGACGTTTTGATAAACAAGAAAAAAACAGCATCGACAATTTTTTTCAAACATTTTGTTATATTCGAAGCGACATTAAGTTTCCGGCTCTAGTGTCAATTCATAGTCAACTATCGGATCCGGCCCCTTTTTTTCAAATTATCATCAATTTAGATTCATTAGTGGTAGTTCCTCCCCTCAAATATATTTCATCTCTTTGCCAGCCATAGAGGCAAAACAGGGTACTAGTATAGAACCGTCACCGTTGACGTTCTTCGAGCACAGCGCGCATAAGCTAGATCAAAACCGGAAACGCAAACAATATTCTGTTTCTTTCGTGTAATATCGGCGCAATTGCGAAAACGTAACATAGAAATGGATAAAGAGTTTAAGAAAGTTTTTGATCAATTCAGTCCGATGTTGGATTCATGGTGGCCTTATGTGATTGGATTGATAATAGGAACATTGGCAGCGATTCGGTATCATATATCTACACCCTTATTTACATTATGCATGACACGGAATTCATTTATCGCTCTTTCGACGGATCTGAAGCTGCTTTATTTCTAGATCTTACCTGCACGGACCTAACTGTCCGAGTAATGACCGTATCGACGGTAAAATTGTCGTAATTACCGGTGGAGCTTGCCCTGTCGGCAAGGAAGTCGCTCTTGAATTGGCGAGAAGAGGGGGTCACATTATTTTGGCGGTTGCAAATGTGGAAGCCGGTAATAAACTAGCCAATGAGATAAATGCCATTAGTGGTGCGAAGGCACAAGTACGAGCTTTGGATTTGTCATCTTTGAAGAGCATTCGTGATTTTGCTGATAAATTGGGTACGTTTGGTAAATCTGTGAAGTAAATGGAGTATATAGTTAAATTGTTCGGTGTTTGTTTAATTTTCTTTTCTGATGCAGAAGTGAACGAAATCGACATTCTGATAAATAATGAGGGAGTATACTCTGAATCTTACGACCAAAGCAAGGATGGTGTGGAAGCGCACTTCGCCATCAATTATCTTGGTAAATAATATGGCAGGTTTAGGATAAAGAATAGATCTGTAATTCATATTTTCTTCCATGCCATTTTAGGACACTTCTTGCTTACCCAACTTCTTCTTCCTAAATTGAAAGTCGCCAAGCAGGGAAGAATAATTAATGATTCGGCTGGAGCGCATTCTGCAGGTACGATACACCTGGACGATTTGAACTTGGAGAAAAATTTTTCTCCCACTGAAGCATGTCGCCAGAGCAGATTGGCTATGTTTCTGATGACCATCTACTTGAGCGATATTTTGAAAGGTGATGAAAATGGAGAATATGTTTACTCTCCGGCATAAAAGAATTCCTCTGCAAAAAAGATTTGATGTTATAATACAATTCATTTTCAATCAATCTTTATTTCATGCAGATACTAACGTGACGTGCAATGCTGTCGATCCAGGCCTTATACTAAGGCCGCGAAGTTCATCGATAGAAAGCTGCCTGAATAAAACGATAATCTATCCACTGATGGTGCTGTGTTTCAAAACTCCGGTGCAGGCTGCACAGACCAGTATTTACGCAGCAGTTGCAAATGAATTAGACAAAACGACCGGACAATATTTCAGGTGTTGATTTATACATTCATGTATCGATTTCTCGTTCTTCATTTTCATTCTCGATAAATCCATCATTATTTTATTTTCAGTGATTGTGAAATCCATAAACTTGGGTATAAACCCAGCGACACGATCGTCAAACAGCTTTACGCAAAATCCCTGTTGCTCATTCAGGCTGTCATTGGAACTGTGCCATGGGAAGTACAGACGAACTTGGTACCTAAAATAATCGAGGAAGAATCATAAAAAAAATACCTACATTTTTTTTTATCATGTTTCACACTGTTCACGTTTGCATTCTCGTTCAAAGGATTAGAGGTTTGAAATTTAATTCGACTAGTTTTTCTTTCAATTACACTTTTATTTATTTGTTCTAATAAATTTTCTTCCATGATCAACCAGTATTTAACTTTGTCCATTTCTCACTGGTTAACCAAAGCCACTTCGCCAATGCATCGTTTTTCGCATCTTCCGAAACTTCAGTCTTTTTACTATTGCTGAACAAGAAATAAAAAGAAAACGTCAGCATAATCAATAAGTTTGGTGCTAAGTGTTTGTGATGGAGTAACGTATTCGAAACGTGCTTTATCTTTTTTGCGCACCTGAAATATGAACCTGTTTCGTCTTTTAGACTTGGGTCGAGTGCCGCATAGATTATAGTCTGAGCTCCGTGTTTCGGAGTTTTCATAAAAAGCCAAAAAAGCGGTTTAACGAAGATGCCACCTATAGCGCTATTGTGAAACGACATGTGGCGAGTAAGTTCGGTATCGACGATACCCGGATGAACGGCATTCACTGTTACTCCCGTTCCTGAGCAGGACAATGTCACAATATAGCAATTTTATTTCTGCAACAATATTGATACCCAAGTCTAAAGCAACAAAGCTCAAACCTGCTAGTTTTTTTGATAATTCTCTCGTGAAAAGAACATTGGCCAATTTGCTCTGATTATATGCCTCTCCAGGATCGTAATGTTTTGAAGAATTGAGATCTTCTGTCTTTATTTTACCACGCAAGTGGGCAGTACTGGAAACGTTTATGATTCTTGATGGCGCAGATGCCTTTAACGTGTCGAGTAATAAATTCGTCAGTAAAAAGTGTCCCATGTGATTGACCCCCAGTTGAGTCTCTATACCATCTTCCGTAACGCTTTGTGGACATCTCATAACTCCTGCATTATTCACAAGAATGTCCAACCGAGAGTGTTCTAAATGAAAATAAAGAAAAGATTTTTTAAAGCCCATTATCGAATTTATTCTGAAGTTTAAAGCTGTCTTGTAAGTTGCTTACCTTTCTTAAACGTATCGACAAACTTTCTGACACTAGCTTGCGATGCTAAATCACATTCTCTACAATAAACATACTTGTTTTTCGTCGATAAAACTATTTCTTTGCGCGTCTAAAATTACACGTGAAATTACAGTAGGATTAAAAGAAAAATAGAACTATAAATTTCGTTATTACATTTATTTTTCTAGAACATTCGTACCGTCTCACATTTGAACATGTCGCGGCAGGCCATTATAACTTTTGCCTCTCGTTGTGCCATATCAAGAGTTACTTCCTTACCAATACCAGTATTTGCACCGGTAATGATAACGACTTTGTTTGGAATTTTTTCCTTACCCTCGTATATACCGCCGCCATTATAATCTCTTTGAAAAATTTACAAATTAGTACATACAAAATGCATTGTATCAAATTTTTCAATTACACACTGATTCACAGAAATTAAAATCTGCACGAAACGTAAGAAATTTGAGGTTAGATCATATTTCTGCACTTAAGTTGCTACGAATAATTCAATATTTTACTTTATCAAAAAAGCAGCTCCAGCAACCGTTGCGGCTGCACTTGCAATCCATACCGGCGTCGGTATTTTCATACTTATTCCTCACTTATAAACTTCGGAAGAGTGAAAATAATTATTTATCTCGCATCATACCGTAAAACTAGTTGAGCCAATGAAAATATCCGACCTCCGGGATATTAGCCGTACGATATCAAGATTGAAGTCGTACGCCTATGGTAACGGAGAATTGTTTTGTGTTGCTCACAGATTTTGCGACGTTACGTGTTTACGATTATAAACATTCCATTACCACGTAATAACCATTACTTGCTTTGAGAAAGATGGTCAACTTTATAAAGTAATCATTACAATTTGATATTGAATGAGGTTCACTGTTTAGGAAAAAAATATACAATCAACAAGTGGATTAAGATTTTGATTGTGAATGGAGACGTTAAATCCGGTTGTTCTGTGAATTATATTTCTCCATCAACGTACCCGGCGATGCCATAAAGATGTTATTATAGAATTTTCAAAACATGTCAACGATACTTCAAACATTACGCAACGAACATAATATTTAAAATGCAGAGTTGCTGTATAAAAGGCTGCGATAGTTTCAAACATAAAGAAACAACGGATTTTTGCTATTTCAGGTGAGTAACTGAAGAATTTTGTTATACAGTATATAGGTTATGTCCATCACTACATTAAAATGTACAGAGTGCTGAAAAATAGTTTTTTTTTAGTTTTCCGATTCACGATAAGGTACTTCTTGAAAAGTGGCTCAACAAACTCCAGCTACCTAAGTGGAAACCCGCGTATCAGATATGCAGTATGCACTTTGCTGCGGAAGACATAGATCGCCGCCCGAATACGACACGACTATTTCTGAAACCGATGTCCATACCGACAATATTTCGAGTTGAAAGGACAATACCTACGAAATCACATCCAACATGCTGCAACGCTATATTTACAAAGACAATGACTGAATTGCCAGTTCAGGCTACAGATGATGGTGGAAATGAAAATTGCAACACATTGGTAACGCAGACACAGCCTATAAGCTATGTTCCTACCCAGGAGCGCGTTCAACTTTCCACTCGATTGCCTACACATTATTTGGGACAAACAAACGTCGAAAATATATCACAAAAATGTGATTCGCGTGCTATGAGAATAGATCCTTTTTGTGGACAGCCTGAATTTTTTAATCAGCGCTTGACTATCTTACAGTCAAAATTCAGAAAAATTCTGCCTAAACCAGAATCATCTAAACCTGTACCAAAAGCAAATATTCCTGTCATATCAACAGTCAATCATACGGATGATTCAAATAACACTGTGACATCCTCTCCGTCTTGTTACCTTGGCAAGAAGAGAATAATATTGCGGATCACAATTCACAAACTTTACGATGGTTTGCCTATGGCAAGTTGTTTGAAACACTCGGGCGACTCTGCAGCAAAATGCACAAGCTGCATTAATGGGAAGACCAATAATATTAGCGACAACAAGAAGCCACCCGGTAAAGAGATAACTATAGAGAATTCCTCTACGAACCGGACAGTGACTTTCAGGCTTGATCCAAGTATAGGGGAGATTGTCCTTGCACCACGTGACAGTGATGCATCTTTGATGAACAAACAAAAATGCAAAAGATCGACAAGCATAAATCAAAAGGTGGATATGTACGTATTCGACAAACGAACATGAGATATTGCATCTTTATAAAGTCTACGTCTGTATTTTTCTTTCCAACAGTATTTTAGTGTTGTAATTGTATGCTTGTATCCTTTATCTTGCACAGTAAATCAATTCTCCTGGAATGGCACGAAATTTTGTACAAATCCTGTGCTGCAAGCTCTTGTTCGTTTGATTCGTATACAGAAACGAGTTATATTATCTTTGTGAATGATGTTTCAAACCACTAACATTAATTTCATGAACTTTTCAGCCACCATCATCCGTTGTCCGCAAAAGTACACGAATTTTACGCAAAAGGCGAGCAAGAGTACAGCGTAATAAGAAGAAAGCTGAGATTATAGCAACGATGCCACCGATAAAGAGACGAAGAAGAAATTCAAGGTTTACAAGATCATGTTGCAAAACTCGATGATGCGCTTCAAAATATTTGCTTTTACGACGGTATGACCGTTTTGAAAATAAGCAAGTAGCGAAAAGAAACAAGATGCAAAAATTACTAAGAAATGGAGCAAGAAGAGACGACAATAAAATAATATATGTAAAGCATGAGACAACCAGCGAAGTTGACGAATTAAGGTATCACCAAAGTACAAGTCAATTAGACAAGGCCAACAGAAGCTTCCCAGGTTAATGAGATGCCATAACTAAACAAATCGGTAAAGATTGTGTTATGTAAAACTTACGACAATATATATCGAGCGTGCTGCGCAGGACACTTGCTCGTTCATTGTTAAAAGGGAGAGTTCCCTTATGACTCGAAGTTGCGATTGTGAGATTAGAATTACACAAAGACATATGGCAAAGTTTATTTTATGAAATAATATACAATGTTATCTTTTAAACTGTTTAACTTTGTTATATCGACGATAAAATATTACTGTGATTAAATAACAAACTTTCGTAGTAGCAAAATAAACTTAAACTTTTTTATCATTGTTATATATTTTTATACCGTTTATTGTATTATTATGTATTTTACATGTTTGAATTTGAGGTACAATCGTTTGCTCCTGGCTAAATTATAATCGTTATGTATCTGTTGTTTTGTTATCCAGAGACGAAACAGATTCCAATGCTTCTTCAGAAATCGTTGGGACGGATATAGCTTCTTCCGTTTTAGTTGTTAAAAGCTTGGGGCTCGAATCATCGAAGTGCGATGGATTTTTTTCAATTACTACATCGCTCGAGCGCTCATCGGATAAATTAATCGTATTTATCGGCACTAATAACGAGTCATGTACAACATTCTTGATTGGCAATAACGAGATAAGAGGATCCACGATTTTCTTACGATCAAGGTAGGTGATTCCCTAAACAAAATGTTTTTTTTTATTATATGGATTGTTTCACAAGTGAATATCAATCATTGGAATGATAAAGATTCCTTACCTCTTTCTGCAATTGACCGGCAGAAATTCCAAGGTAAACAGCTATCTCGGTTTGTGGAAAAATTGCATGTATGCAATACTGTACATACGGTATCAATTGATCACTGAAGCACTCTGCAAATTTCACCATGTTCTCTCGTTCGACTGTTGTGAAAGCCTGTGAGCCACAAATGAACATACATTTTCTCTTCATTACTTATGCAACCTACAAAAAAATGGCAGATAAAATTAGATTCACCTGTTGCTCCTGTTTGTAAAATGTCAGAATTCCTTTTGCCACGTTATGAAGAGAATCTTCCAAAAGACGTGTACAAGATTCTGATTGGGCCACTGGTGGACAAAGTCTCAGTTCATTGAACGCTGATATTAAACCATTGCAGTATTCGGCAAGCGGATAAAAATCGACGAGTTGCTCTGGCGGATTTTCCTAAATATCAGGAATTCGCTGCTCTAATAAAACACACCAAATACATTACTCGCAACAAGTAATATGTGATTAATGACCTACCGATTTTACTTGAGAATCAATTTTCACATCGATGCGATGCAATTTATTGATAAGTGTAAACGTTTCCATATCTTTGTCAAACTTTCTCGTTGCTTTTGCAATATTGTGTTGCATCTTATTACCGATCACCTTCACGAATATGTCGGATATTCGACTTGTGATATCCGCTCCAACTCGACCGAAGGAAAGACCAAAAAATGTGCACTGACCAAGAACAGAATCGATCGAATTGAGATTAGGCAAATTTTGCTCGAGAGTATCCAGGAATTGCGAGAGCTGTAAAAGATGAAAAAATCAATTATCGACGATCTCGAATTATTAGATAAAGCATTGATGTAATTTTGCTGTCTATATTTGCCTTTTCCGTGAGCCAGTGATAAAATATAGCCGAATCGTTGATAACGGTGTCGCGGCTTGAAGTGAGATGATCGTCATCATTGAACATTGCCCTGTACTGCGTTATAATATTGAACAAATGGATTCTCGACAATTCGATGGTCTTTGTGAGATGAAGAGTGGCTAAAATTTGTAAGACATAAGATAATCATATTCCACTTATCATGCAATATAATATCAATTCAGATATTTTATCCTTACGATCCTCTTTTGGTATAGCATTCAAAAGACTCTGAAGCCAGCTGTCTCTCGCTTGGAGAAATTTTATACGAAGCTCCGACTCGGTAAATGCATCCATGGAGCGCAAGAGACCGACCAGCTGGAGACACTTTGGAAGGGGTAAATCTCCTCTGAGCGATCCAACAACTTGGCCTACCATCCCTGACCAACTATTTTCGATTTCCGCAACGACGGACTTCAATGTGAGAAATGAATTTTCTACTTAAATCGAGAGTTAAGAAATATGTTATGAGCAATTGTAATTAATTATTGTTTGTTACCGAAATTATTGGAATGTCACTGTGCTTTGCTCCTAATTGACGTGCATACTGCGAAATATCCAGAGCCTCATTGTACTGTGTACTTCGCAAGCACGATTCCATTAATTGTGGCATCTCCAATATTTCAAGCAATTCTGCATTTTTTGAAAGCGTCAATCCGTTTAATCGTCTATGAGTGTTTATGTCCTTCGAAGCGTCGCAGAAGAATTGACATTTTTCCACAAACTTAGGTATCTTGTCGAGTAATTTATCCAAGTGACTCTCTGTCTCATTGAACTTGAAAAAATAATTCACATCATTGAATAACCGATTTATGTGTACCAGTAAGAATCGTTATAAAAAATACTTCGAAACATGCTTACCTGGTGAAATATTTCTCTTGAGCTTTCGGCTGTTTGTATGAATGTCTTATAGTTGGAAAATGCCAATTCCTGCGTGTTCTGGAGGACTGTGTTTTTTTCGTCCATTAAATGATCTGGTTCTTTGTCTAAAGGGAGTTAAAAAGCTGACAATACTTAATAGTCCACAGAGTCAAAGATACAGTATATAAATTCATAGAAGTAACTTACTCAGTTGATCGACATCGAAACCCCCGAGCTTCGTCAAATATTGATAAAAATCTGGATTCTCCTTCCATGATTCTGCAAGCAAATTACAACATGCAAATCACTAACAGACTTTTAATTAATCCGTTACTACCGAAAACATAAACTGGCAACTTTGTTCAAAATTTTGTTGCTGAACCAAAGTATACATGCTGGGTGTAAACAATTGGTGTAACCTTAACCTTACCTGGTACACCATCGGGAAAAACAAGCTCGATTACTTTCTCCGTTTCTATGTCCATCATTTATAAACAACCGGCGAATAAAAAACTAACTATAATATTATTTTCGAACGCCGGCTTTTCTTGACATGTCAACAAGATTCGGTAATAAAATATTGTATACAACACGTACAACAGTCCCACGTCCACATATTGCACGGGCCAGTAGCTACTGCCATCTGGCGGCAAAGTTAGCAATTAAAACAAAATCATAACATTGCAAGAATCGTGATGAAAAAACGTTTCACGTTCGTACAATCCGTAATATAGGGAATAAAATATGTTCCTTCCATCGACATCGAGATTTATGGATTTGATCGTCAGCTGATTCTGCAGTTACGATTAATTAAATTTATTCCGCACCTCCATGAGAATCTGAAAAAATGGTTATTTCCTCATGCAAATTTATATGCTTATACGACGCGAATCGTGATGGCGAACCCAGCCTTGACATAAAAGATATCACGAATTAATTTGAATGGATAGTTTGACCGTGATAATGAGGGTTCATCTTATAAAAAGTTTCGAAATCTTAAATTCGGGATCTTCGAAAATTCTTGACCCCTGTGCCAATATGGGTAAGATACATGTAAAACTTAATTCCGGGTTACTAATATATCATAAATAACTTAATGACGAAATAGTTCTTATCATCGTGATTAAATATGCGGAGTTAAATATATTCCTGATTAAGCCATAGATGGTTTGTTTATTCAGCCTGTAAGTTCGTAGACTTTGATATTTTTCGAACGAGATGTTGGTTCATGTGTGCCGCCTTTCAACATCTTACTAACTTATCAAGAAGCAAAGATCTGCTTCACTAGAGAAGCGAGTAGAAAGAGTTTATCGCCCCACGTTTGAAATTTTCTTATCCTATAGAGACATTCTTGGTGCGAATGATTGCCCCTCCATCGCATAGAAAGAGAGACTGCTATAACACTGAAATATAATGTGCAAAACGTGTCCAATCTCTTTCAGAAACCTAGCATCGACCATGGGTAGCCGAGAGTCAAACACGTTTTTTGCTCTTGCTGGAATCCTCCTCTGCTTAAGCATTGGTGGCAATGCTTCGCGACATGCTGGTGAGTTGCTGAAAAAATAAATAAATCAACCTTTTTCTCATAATAATGCACAGATTATTAAAATATCTCATACCATGTTCGTTTCAAGATTGCAAGTGTCCGGGTCCGCTGTATTACTACAAGGAATTGGGATGTACGCCAATTTACGCGGATTCCCATGACTGTTGTCCGCAAAGCTACGATTGCAACATCTGGAAGAATTTGCCACATGATAAATGTTTAATCGGTGGAGAGATATACGAACCAGGACAACAACTTAAACCTGAACACAGTAACGGTGCAGATCATTGTTCATGTATAGGGTAAGTTGCGAATAATCATTGATCGAAGCAACCGTGATCCATCATACCAACCATATTTTCATTCATTCGAATATAATCTTTTTCTTTATTATTCCAAAAGTCCAAGCGGATGGTCGTGTGCAGTGGCATCGTGTGGTGGTGTAAGGAAAATGGTAGGACCAGGTGGACCCGATGGAGTAATCGAAGAATGTTACTTGCAAAACACTCCTTTCCAAATGTGTCCAGGCCCTACCGTTTGTGGTGAGTCTTGAATGTTATTACGTATAAGCGGAAAATATAGACAAGAATACGAACTTATATCGACGATAGTTATACGAAAATGATTGGCCTTTTTTTGTTAACAGTTAAGAAGGGAACACGTCCGACTTGTCTCGTCGATGGAAAAATCTATCGAGATGGTGAATTTTTCATACCTGCAGCGGAACCAGAAAAGCACTGTTACTGCGGCCCCGAATATAAAAGTAACAATATTTATGTTTTGTTCTTTTGTTTGAATGCTCAAAATTGCATTCAGGGCAACTTTCAGATATTTCGGAGAAAAGTTGCGACTCTTTGTGAATCAACATTGTCGTTTTTTTTATTTTCCAGACCAAACCGTTGAACCTTTCTGTGCTTTGCCTAAACACACTTGGTGCAATAATGTGTTGTATCAAACTCCTTCGATCCGCCAAGGTTGCGCTCCGGTATACTACGAAAATCGATCGCTATTGACAGATTGCAATGTGGGCTTCCGTTGCCGTAAGTACATTTACTCCTAGATTTCTACTCAATTTTTTTAAGTCATCAATATTTTCTTTTAAAAAAATACATCGGCTTACAAATATTCGTTGTTATTTCCCTGTTTCAGAGCATAAACACGATGCCGTGATAGAGCATAGTCTTGCTTCAAGAAAACAACATCCGGTTGCCAGTAAGTTATATATACTGTTAGAGAAAAATCTGTCGAGCTGTTCTCCAGGCTAAACACGTAGATTCCATTAAATGAGCTCTTCGACTCATTCATTTCTTTGCAGGTCCGTCATGTCAATTTGGAAATCTGACGATGCAAATTGGGGATGAGCTCACTCATAATACAGAAGACTGGTCAGCAGTATGTGTAAAATGTGTGTGTGAAGTACCACCAGTACCGACCTGTAAACGTTTACCAAAATCAGAGTGTAATCCCAAAGATTATGGCGTTCCTTGGGAAATGTAAAAATTTGAGCTAATATGTCGTAGATGTTTCTCTACAAATTTACATGTAATGGTTCCAGATATTTTTCGTCCTTCGAAATAATAAAATTACCATTCTCTTATAAAATCATCTCGTTCAATGATTCATCATAGAATCGACTCATAGTATTTGTATAAAATCTGGTTTGCCTTGGATTAAACTGTGAACAGATTTTTGGGCAAATAAAAAATACAAATGCGGACGTGTAGCGAGAGAAAAAAAAACTTTCTGCGATGATTCCCTTCTGAAAATAACAAGGATGGACATTTTCATGAAGTTTTCATAGGGTTCAATGTCAAAAGCAGAATTTTATAACTCAAAGTGCAAAGTTCTGTATCAATTGCTGGAAAGGACATAGTGAAGATTAGGGAGCGTGTAAAGTTCGAATAGTACCGTTACTTGCCGCATGGTGCGCCTTACATGGCCGGCGTGTAGAAACACTCTAAACAAATGTGATGGACAGTCAAGATTATTTTGGTGATTATACGATCGCTCAGACGACCCTGGAAAGATTGATAGAAGTTCAAGGACTTTTAATAAATGATGAGTGTCGAGCAGACGTTCGGTGGAGTATTATAAAACCGAAGGTACGTTACCAATCTTCTACATTCACACACAAAATATGACAGTTTAATGATATTCTAGAAGGAGGAAAAGGAACAAACGCACGATGAGGAGCCGATTACGATGTGCATGGATATTGAACAGGCCAAGGATGATGAGAGTCAATCGGTTCCGGGTTCATCTACACAATTATTCTTTACCCAGCGAGAGAGAAATGAGCCACCAACAAATAATGAAACTTCATCATCAAAATGGTTGGATTTTGCGCAATCTCTACTTGAATCTCTGGAAAGCTCGGATAATACCCAACTGAGCCAACTTGCAAGTCTCTCTGACAAAGAAGCCAACGGATTGATCACATATCTCAGCGAAAATCTAAATATGAAGGGTACTTATAATCTATGCCACTTTATATGTAAGATGAACGAGGAACAGAGTATGAGATATATCAGAATTATATGCAGCTGTTTACTTCTAGGGAAGGTACATGAAAACTTGTGCAATACATTTTGTAAATATAGAAGCATCATTGCTGTTCATACTCTTTCTTTGTCAGATAATAGAGCTGGATGAACCATCGCGAGAAATGAACACGCTCATGCAAGAGTTGATCGAGAAATTTCCCGAAGATGTACAAGAATTTGTATACACTCCCATGCTCCAAGCCGAACTTCGTGATACATCAGCTTTCTTAGCAATTATCAATAGTTACTCTCCGCAGCAACGAAACGACTTAATCCTGTAAAGTATCAGTAATTCAATGTTGTTCTAGCGATGTCTAGTGTATCAGACGAATGCTCATTTGATTTTTGTTTCAGAACTTTTATCATCACTGTCCAAGAACTTAAAGAATGGCACACGAGTGTGTTATCCCAATTGATAAATATACAAATCTTGGAAAACGCCACGAGGGACAAACTACTGGATATGCTAAGGGATAAAGCCTCCATCTACGCTCGTGACAAGAATTATGGAAAATTTGTATTCTCGTTTCTTAAGCTCAATACTCCGTTTACCGAGAGTCAAAAGAGCACATTGTCTGAAATCGTGGAGATAAATGAAACGGTATTCAAGAAAGTGATGCAGAATTTATTGAATAATATGTATCTGCATGGAAACATGTGGCACATAAAGTAGTTCTCTAATTTATGTATATATACTCTGTTATTATCACAAACTATGGCGCAAACATATATAGTTTTTTGGTTTAAACAAACCGCTGATGTTGCCAGAATAGCTCGATGATAACAGATTTCCAATAAATCGACAGGTACGTATATATATAACAGTTCACGGACAACCCAATATATATATATATAGTACTCAACGCTTAACCTCACTATACTCGTATTTTTACGTGCAGATGACCAGCATACTTGGGTGAATCAGCTGATCAGCAAGGCATTAATAACAGCTCATAACTCTGCAAGTCTAGTACTTGACATTCGATCAAAGTTTATTAATGTTTATTGGATCGGTATATTCTTATTTTTTCTGTTTATATTTGGATCTCGCATGTCTTATGTGTGCCGTGTGTAGATCGTAAAAACATATACAAGCTGTCGTATCCTTCTTTTTATTCGAAAACAATACAACTGATTAAACAAGTGTGCTCATTGTTATCAGTTATATCTAGACGTTAACCGATAGCGCGTGGAGCACTGAAGCGTCATGATATTGCAAAAATTCGGTCGCTTTATCGAAACAACGAGAAGGTGTCATAGGATTTTGGTACCTCAAATGATAAATGTGGTATGTCGAGCTTGTACACTATTTCATATAGTCTAGTGCAGTATTTATGGTTAATTTTACAAAAGAATCTTATTAGTTCTGCAGGATTAACCTTGTTCCTAGAAAGCTCGTCATTGGAGTACCATTAACCTCCCTTGCTATATTAGGGTTGAAAAAAAGCAGTAGCGAGTCTCCTGTCATCACTACCAAGGAAGTTTTACTGGCGAAAGCTGATGCGCTTTTTGAGCAGGGAGAATATCGAAAGATTTATGAACTTCTCCAGAATTATAAGGTACATTCTGAATTGATACTGCTTTAAAGACCTGTGTATATTTGGAACAATGATATTAAAGCCAAGGAATTTGTGAGTTGTAGGATAACAAGGATGTAGAAATTCTGTGGCGCCTTTGTCGCGCTCTCTACAACATGTCCAAAAGCGCAAGCAGCGTGGAAGCCAAAAACATTATTTATGAGAGCTATGATCTTATTGTTAAGGCGTTGTCACTCAAAGATGATCATTATGCAGTTCACAAGTGGTACGCCATACTCTTGGACAGTAAATGCAGTTACGAGGGTAAAAAAGCGCAAATCTCACAGCTACTCACAGTGAAAAATCATATGCTGGTAATTCACGAAATATCTAAAAAAGAAACTTATATTTATCGCGTGATTTTGCTTGAATAGATCAAATATTATTTCAGAGAGCTGCTGAGCTAAATCCTAAGGATGCGACTATACTGTACATGCTTGGTACTTGGTGCTATCGGGTATCCGACCTTGCTTGGTATCAGAGAAAAATCGCAGCGGCAATTTTTGGTGAACCACCAAATTCGTCATTCGAGGAAGCTCTACAATTTTATGTCAGAGCCGAGGAGATTGATCCCAATTTTTATAGCCACAATCTTCTCATGTTAGGCAAAACGTATCTCAAATTAAACCGAATGGACGAAGCCCGCAAATACTTGAAAATGGCATCAGAATACCCAGCAAAAAACGACGATGATTTGAGCGCTAAACAAGAGGCGACTAAGCTAATTGCCAGCATGTAAAATGTCTGGCGTGGTATTAGCAAAAATTCCAAGAATATTACACTATTGACTGAAACTTTACCATGGTGATGATGGTAATTGATAACGATCTGGTGTATCAACGATTGATACATCTCTGTATTATCCAACCGCTTGACATACATTGCCCTATCGTCTTTCATTCCAAGGCAGATTTAGACAAAAGGGAAAATACAATTTAAACTATTAATTCCCTATACAATGTCTCGAAACGATTATAGATTTGCATTGAACAAGAGATAGACATTGATTACAGATAACCATTTATTCGACGTTATATACATGTATTTTTATATCTTTATACACACTTAAGCATAAATTCGTTTTTGTATCTTTACACATTTATACATAAATCTCTTATACTACAATTTATATGATTATAACGAAAACATAGAAACGATCAACCGCGAACAAAGTATCGTCGTGTATGAAAATAGAAACATATTTTAAAGAACATCAGCATTTACATTATACAACAAAAGCACAAGTTCGTTCATTAAGGTAGTTCTACCACGACAGTCTGCGCCAAAAATTTTCCATCAGGGCATAGAAAAATACATTTTTCTATGGCGCTCTGCACGTCATGTGCCGAAAATTTTTGACTCGAAGCGCTGTTCACACAGTCAAAATATTCGCCAAGCATTTTTTTTTATTGTTGTTTTTTGTCAATTTTATTTATTTTTAGTAAAATAATGAGTAACAGAAATGTATTGATCATTGTATTTTTCCCGAAAAAAAGAGAAAATTATTGTTCTCGATTTATTTGCACGTGTATTCTTCGGTGCGCTCGGTGCAAGTGTTGCAGTGTACGCGACAGCACCAGTGAAATTTGCATCTGCATTGCCACGTTCTTGTAAATTGATGAGTGTTGTATCCTCGTCCACAGCACATAAGGTCACAGCCGTCCGTACCTGAATTAAGGGTGGAAACTGTTTTTTTCTTTCTTTGAATAAATCATCGTAAATTGTGAAATAAAAATGTCCCGGTCGATTGGAACGGATTGTAATTTTGTATAGGAAAATTGTGAAATTCAATACCGACATTTACTCGTCCGATTGCAAGAACGACCCTGTGTGCCGAGGCTTCCCTGTGCAAGATCGGGCTCGAAATAATTCGGTGACGCCTCGAGAAATACCAGCTCGCTTCTTTTTGGAATTCTCTTTTGGCTCATTCCCGGACCTCCGCTCACCTTCGTTCTCTTCAAAACGAGATGAGGCCTTCGTGGTTTGCCGGCTTTTTTAAGTGGTCTACGATCGTTTCGCGAACTCGCGAAATCGATCGGTTTACCCCGGGACTTTGCGTCGTTGCCGAGAATCGGCATGATCTCCATCGATGAGGAATGCGTCAGGTAGTCCGAGGCATGTTTGATAAATTAATGAATAATTATATTGTTTATTTTTTGTTTTAATGTAATTTTTAATTCTCTATTTATTTTTAATTCTAATTTTATTTACAATTTTAATTTTGTTGTTAGTTGTAATTTATTTTTAATTCTAATTTTATTTTCAATTTTAATTCGATTTTTAGTTACAATTTTATTTTTAATTATACTTAAATTTTTTATTATAATTTTATTTTTCATTTTAATTTTATTTTCAATTTTTATTTTATTTTTAATTCTAATTTTATTTTTAACTCTAATTGTATTTTCACTTTTAATTTCATTTTTAATTCTAATTTTGTTGTTAGTTCTAATTTTATTTTTAATTATCATTTTGTTGTTAGTTGTAATTTTATTTTTCATTCTAATTTCATTTTTAATTCTAATTTTGTTGTTGGTTATAAGTTTATTTTTAATTCTACTTTCATTTTTAATTCTAATTTTATTTTCAATTTTAATGTGATTTTAAGTTTCAGTTTTATTTTTAATTATAATTAAATTTTTTATTATAATTTTATTTTTCATTTTAATTTTATTTTCAATTTTTATTTTATTTTTAATTCTAATTTTATTTTTAACTCTAATTTTATTTTCACTTTTAATTTCACTTTTAATTCTAATTTTGTTGTTAGTTCTAATTTTATTTTTAATTATGATTTTGTTGTTAGTTGTAATTTTATTTTTAATTCTAATTTCATTTTTAATTCTAATTGTATTTTCAATTTTTATTTCATTTTTTATTCTACTTTCATTTTTAATTCTAATTTTATTTTCAATTTTAATGTGATTTTTAGTTTCAGTTTTATTTTTAATTATAATTAAATTTTTTATTATAATTTTATTTTTCATTTTAATTTTATTTTCAATTTTTATTTTATTTTTAATTCTAATTTTATTTTTAACTCTAATTTTATTTTCACTTTTAATTTCATTTTCAATTCTAATTTTGTTATTAGTTCTAATTTTATTTTTAATTATGATTTTGTTGTTAGTTGTAATTTTATTTTTAATTCTAATTTCATTTTTAATTCTAATTGTATTTTCAATTTTTATTTCATTTTTTATTCTACTTTCATTTTTAATTCTAATTTTATTTTCAATTTTAATGTGATTTTTAGTTTCAGTTTTATTTTTAATTATAATTAAATTTTTTATTATAATTTTATTTTTCATTTTAATTTTATTTTCAATTTTTATTTTATTTTTAATTCTAATTTTATTTTTAACTCTAATTTTATTTTCACTTTTAATTCTAATTTTGTTGTTAGTTCTAATTTTATTTTTAATTATGATTTTGTTGTTAGTTGTAATTTTATTTTTAATTCTAATTTCATTTTTAATTCTAATTGTATTTTCAATTTTTATTTCATTTTTTATTCTACTTTCATTTTTAATTCTAATTTTATTTTCAATTTTAATGTGATTTTTAGTTTCAGTTTTATTTTTAATTATAATTAAATTTTTTATTATAATTTTATTTTTCATTTTAATTTTATTTTCAATTTTTATTTTATTTTTAATTCTAATTTTATTTTTAACTCTAATTTTATTTTCACTTTTAATTTCATTTTTAATTCTAATTTTGTTGTTAGTTCTAATTTTATTTTTAATTATGATTTTGTTGTTAGTTGTAATTTTATTTTTCATTCTAATTTCATTTTTAATTCTAATTGTATTTTCAATTTTTATTTCATTTTTTATTCTACTTTCATTTTTAATTCTAATTTTATTTTCAATTTTAATGTGATTTTTAGTTTCAGTTTTATTTTTAATTATAATTAAATTTTTTATTATAATTTTATTTTTCATTTTAATTTTATTTTCAATTTTTATTTTATTTTTAATTCTAATTTTATTTTTAACTCTAATTTTATTTTCACTTTTAATTCTAATTTTGTTGTTAGTTCTAATTTTATTTTTAATTATGATTTTGTTGTTAGTTGTAATTTTATTTTTAATTCTAATTTCATTTTTAATTCTAATTGTATTTTCAATTTTTATTTCATTTTTTATTCTACTTTCATTTTTAATTCTAATTTTATTTTCAATTTTAATGTGATTTTTAGTTTCAGTTTTATTTTTAATTATAATTAAATTTTTTATTATAATTTTATTTTTCATTTTAATTTTATTTTCAATTTTTATTTTATTTTTAATTCTAATTTTATTTTTAACTCTAATTTTATTTTCACTTTTAATTTCATTTTTAATTCTAATTTTGTTGTTAGTTCTAATTTTATTTTTAATTATGATTTTGTTGTTAGTTGTAATTTTATTTTTCATTCTAATTTCATTTTTAATTCTAATTGTATTTTCAATTTTTATTTCATTTTTTATTCTACTTTCATTTTTAATTCTAATTTTATTTTCAATTTTAATGTGATTTTTAGTTTCAGTTTTATTTTTAATTATAATTAAATTTTTTATTATAATTTTATTTTTCATTTTAATTTTATTTTCAATTTTTATTTTATTTTTAATTCTAATTTTATTTTTAACTCTAATTTTATTTTCACTTTTAATTCTAATTTTGTTGTTAGTTCTAATTTTATTTTTAATTATGATTTTGTTGTTAGTTCTAATTTTATTTTTAATTATGATTTTGTTGTTAGTTGTAATTTTATTTTTAATTCTAATTTCATTTTTAATTCTAATTGTATTTTCAATTTTTATTTCATTTTTTATTCTACTTTCATTTTTAATTCTAATTTTATTTTCAATTTTAATGTGATTTTTAGTTTCAGTTTTATTTTTAATTATAATTAAATTTTTTATTATAATTTTATTTTTCATTTTAATTTTATTTTCAATTTTTATTTTATTTTTAATTCTAATTTTATTTTTAACTCTAATTTTATTTTCACTTTTAATTCTAATTTTGTTGTTAGTTCTAATTTTATTTTTAATTATGATTTTGTTGTTAGTTGTAATTTTATTTTTAATTCTAATTTCATTTTTAATTCTAATTGTATTTTCAATTTTTATTTCATTTTTTATTCTACTTTCATTTTTAATTCTAATTTTATTTTCAATTTTAATGTGATTTTTAGTTTCAGTTTTATTTTTAATTATAATTAAATTTTTTATTATAATTTTATTTTTCATTTTAATTTTATTTTCAATTTTTATTTTATTTTTAATTCTAATTTTATTTTTAACTCTAATTTTATTTTCACTTTTAATTTCATTTTTAATTCTAATTTTGTTGTTAGTTCTAATTTTATTTTTAATTATGATTTTGTTGTTAGTTGTAATTTTATTTTTCATTCTAATTTCATTTTTAATTCTAATTGTATTTTCAATTTTTATTTCATTTTTTATTCTACTTTCATTTTTAATTCTAATTTTATTTTCAATTTTAATGTGATTTTTAGTTTCAGTTTTATTTTTAATTATAATTAAATTTTTTATTATAATTTTATTTTTCATTTTAATTTTATTTTCAATTTTTATTTTATTTTTAATTCTAATTTTATTTTTAACTCTAATTTTATTTTCACTTTTAATTCTAATTTTTAATTCTAATTTTGTTGTTAGTTCTAATTTTATTTTTAATTATGATTTTGTTGTTAGTTGTAATTTTATTTTTCATTCTAATTTCATTTTTAATTCTAATTGTATTTTCAATTTTTATTTCATTTTTTATTCTACTTTCATTTTTAATTCTAATTTTATTTTCAATTTTAATGTGATTTTTAGTTTCAGTTTTATTTTTAATTATAATTAAATTTTTTATTATAATTTTATTTTTCATTTTAATTTTATTTTCAATTTTTATTTTATTTTTAATTCTAATTTTATTTTTAACTCTAATTTTATTTTCACTTTTAATTCTAATTTTGTTGTTAGTTCTAATTTTATTTTTAATTATGATTTTGTTGTTAGTTGTAATTTTATTTTTAATTCTAATTTCATTTTTAATTCTAATTGTATTTTCAATTTTTATTTCATTTTTTATTCTACTTTCATTTTTAATTCTAATTTTATTTTCAATTTTAATGTGATTTTTAGTTTCAGTTTTATTTTTAATTATAATTAAATTTTTTATTATAATTTTATTTTTCATTTTAATTTTATTTTCAATTTTTATTTTATTTTTAATTCTAATTTTATTTTTAACTCTAATTTTATTTTCACTTTTAATTTCATTTTTAATTCTAATTTTGTTGTTAGTTCTAATTTTATTTTTAATTATGATTTTGTTGTTAGTTGTAATTTTATTTTTCATTCTAATTTCATTTTTAATTCTAATTGTATTTTCAATTTTTATTTCATTTTTTATTCTACTTTCATTTTTAATTCTAATTTTATTTTCAATTTTAATGTGATTTTTAGTTTCAGTTTTATTTTTAATTATAATTAAATTTTTTATTATAATTTTATTTTTCATTTTAATTTTATTTTCAATTTTTATTTTATTTTTAATTCTAATTTTATTTTTAACTCTAATTTTATTTTCACTTTTAATTCTAATTTTGTTGTTAGTTCTAATTTTATTTTTAATTATGATTTTGTTGTTAGTTCTAATTTTATTTTTAATTATGATTTTGTTGTTAGTTGTAATTTTATTTTTAATTCTAATTTCATTTTTAATTCTAATTGTATTTTCAATTTTTATTTCATTTTTTATTCTACTTTCATTTTTAATTCTAATTTTATTTTCAATTTTAATGTGATTTTTAGTTTCAGTTTTATTTTTAATTATAATTAAATTTTTTATTATAATTTTATTTTTCATTTTAATTTTATTTTCAATTTTTATTTTATTTTTAATTCTAATTTTATTTTTAACTCTAATTTTATTTTCACTTTTAATTCTAATTTTGTTGTTAGTTCTAATTTTATTTTTAATTATGATTTTGTTGTTAGTTGTAATTTTATTTTTAATTCTAATTTCATTTTTAATTCTAATTGTATTTTCAATTTTTATTTCATTTTTTATTCTACTTTCATTTTTAATTCTAATTTTATTTTCAATTTTAATGTGATTTTTAGTTTCAGTTTTATTTTTAATTATAATTAAATTTTTTATTATAATTTTATTTTTCATTTTAATTTTATTTTCAATTTTTATTTTATTTTTAATTCTAATTTTATTTTTAACTCTAATTTTATTTTCACTTTTAATTTCATTTTTAATTCTAATTTTGTTGTTAGTTCTAATTTTATTTTTAATTATGATTTTGTTGTTAGTTGTAATTTTATTTTTCATTCTAATTTCATTTTTAATTCTAATTGTATTTTCAATTTTTATTTCATTTTTTATTCTACTTTCATTTTTAATTCTAATTTTATTTTCAATTTTAATGTGATTTTTAGTTTCAGTTTTATTTTTAATTATAATTAAATTTTTTATTATAATTTTATTTTTCATTTTAATTTTATTTTCAATTTTTATTTTATTTTTAATTCTAATTTTATTTTTAACTCTAATTTTATTTTCACTTTTAATTCTAATTTTTAATTCTAATTTTGTTGTTAGTTCTAATTTTATTTTTAATTATGATTTTGTTGTTAGTTGTAATTTTATTTTTCATTCTAATTTCATTTTTAATCCTAATTGTATTTTCAATTTTTATTTCATTTTTTATTCTACTTTCATTTTTAATTCTAATTTTATTTTCAATTTTAATGTGATTTTTAGTTTCAGTTTTATTTTTAATTATAATTAAATTTTTTATTATAATTTTATTTTTCATTTTAATTTTATTTTCAATTTTTATTTTATTTTTAATTCTAATTTTATTTTTAACTCTAATTTTATTTTCACTTTTAATTTCATTTTTAATTCTAATTTTGTTGTTAGTTCTAATTTTATTTTTAATTATGATTTTGTTGTTAGTTGTAATTTTATTTTTCATTCTAATTTCATTTTTAATTCTAATTGTATTTTCAATTTTTATTTCATTTTTTATTCTACTTTCATTTTTAATTCTAATTTTATTTTCAATTTTAATGTGATTTTTAGTTTCAGTTTTATTTTTAATTATAATTAAATTTTTTATTATAATTTTATTTTTCATTTTAATTTTATTTTCAATTTTTATTTTATTTTTAATTCTAATTTTATTTTTAACTCTAATTTTATTTTCACTTTTAATTTCATTTTTAATTCTAATTTTGTTATTAGTTCTAATTTTATTTTTAATTATCATTTTGTTGTTAGTTGTAATTTTATTTTTCATTCTAATTTCATTTTTAATTCTAATTGTATTTTCAATTTTTATTTCATTTTTTATTCTACTTTCATTTTTAATTCTAATTTTATTTTCAATTTTAATGTGATTTTTAGTTTCAGTTTTATTTTTAATTATAATTAAATTTTTTATTATAATTTTATTTTTCATTTTAATTTTATTTTCAATTTTTATTTTATTTTTAATTGTAATTTTATTTTTAACTCTAATTTTATTTTCACTTTTAATTTCATTTTTAATTCTAATTTTGTTGTTAGTTCTAATATTATTTTTAATTATGATTTTGTTGTTAGTTGTAATTTCATTTTTAATTCTAATTTTGTTACAATTTAAACTATTAATTCCCTATAAAATGTCTCGAAAGGATTATAGGTACGCATTGAACAAGAGATAGACATTGATTACAGATAACCATTTATTCGATGTTATATATATGTATTTTTACATCTTTATACACTTATTAATTTATATGATTATAACGAAAACATAGAAACGATCAACCGCGTACAAAGTATCGTCGTGTATGAAAATAGAAACATATTTTAAAGAACATCAGCATTTACATTATACAACAAAAGCACAAGTTCGTTCATTAAGATATAGTTCTACCACGACGTCTGCGCCAAAAATTTTCCATCCCGGCATAGAAAAATGTAATATCGCTCTGTACATCATGTGCCAAAAATTTTTATACAATAGCCTTTTTCGATAGAAATACCTTAACGATCAACGTCCGATTCATTGTCGGAATCGACGGAAACAGGAGTGACTGGTCTGATGCTTCTTGTAATATTTCTTCTGCGACATTGCGGATGTGGTTGTACCTCTGGATACGTATGATCTTCGAGCCGCTGTATAGAATCCAAATTCATTAAATCGGGTTGATTTCGCAGATGATGCCGGGCGTACGGTGAATCTTCAAGAATCATCCTTTCATGTCGCAAAATTCGCAACAAACGTCCGGTCATTATGAACGGTCGTATGCACTCGTCGATTCCACAGATACAAGGATAGTAAAGCACATAGGAGTCTTCATCCTGAATTTGTTGCCGACGTCGCAAACTCACAAGCCCGCGGCGATTGTGTACTGGACCAACGTGCGGCATCTTTGGATCACTCGATTTTTTTCCTTGCCTTTACAAACACAGAATATAACTTAATTCTTGCAAAAACCAGCGAATCTGCACACTTTGACACAAGTGCAACGTATCAAGTTTTTCAAGACACTAAGTAACGTCTCTGCTGCCTGAGCCCTTATATATACTCGTACTCTACCCCCACTTACCTATCGATAACGGGACTCATTATGGGCTTCGACCAATTACACTTGACGCTTTGCTAAATTTCGTCTCCCTGAAATTTCTCCCCACTTTGAAATTTTCTCGTGGTAGAACCATTTTGAGGAATAACATTGGGAAAATATCGAAGGCTAATTACAGTCAAACCTGGATGAGCGAGAGTTTAAGGGAGGGGAATCCTTTTCTCACTTACAGAGGTGTACACAAATGCAAAGAATGGTGATGGATATGTAGTATATACATTTTTTATATAAATTTGGCAGAGATACTTTTTCATAAAAACAAAACAATTACATATATATTGTTATACTGATTATTAATAAGTATACTACTGATACTTAAGGTAGTAGTCTCGTGAAATTAGCAGGGAAAGTTTCGAGGGCGCATAATAGTACGATGTTCGACTTTTCGCCGGGTTATTATTATACATATAGTCATAAATCGCATCCCTGTGCGAAACGGTAAAAATTTTTAAAAAAATTCTACAATATATGGAAAGGTTTTCGCCACCATTGTGCAAAGTTTTCCCCAAATCTATCTCACCATATCTCTTTTATAGTAGATAGACCCATTTCAACCATAGGAGCCCATGTAAAACGGTGGTTTTTTTTAATAATTAATATCTCAACTTTTAAACGGTGCAAGCCTTCCAAATTAAATCTATGTTTTTATAGCACTTCAAAGATTATCTACAAAAATTTTCTTGAAAATCTGTCTCAAAATGTGTTTACGAGACTGCTACCTTAAAGAAATCCGTTAATTTTGTTTGTATTTCTGTTTTCGTATTTTGTATCTATTTTTCAATTTTATAAATTTTATCGAAAATTCTTTTATCAACAACCACCGAAAATTCAAAAAACCGATGGAGCGTCTCCAGTGCTTTTACAGCCTCTTGCCTCAGCCTACCCTTAGCCCAGTCGAATTAGCATTTGACCCGGAAAAAATTTAAAGTAGCAATTTTCCTTCGGAATTCGTTGGGGGGGGGGGGGGGGTTCACTGGCAGTCTAAATTTGGTTTTGCGTGGTATTCGGTGTGTTGCGTCGTCCGCCATCTTGATTTTAAGGGTTAATTTTTGATTATTGAATAACTCGTTTATTTTCAGTTTTACACGAAAAATAGTAATAACAAAAGTTGTTTGGAATTTAATTTCCTACGATTTTCGTTCTCATTAATTTTTTCGGATCTCAGGAATTTTTCATTTTACTCCAACCTCTTCTCGGGTATAAGTCGAAAAATATCGATCCTAGAAAAAATTTATAATAACCGAAAATGTAGAAAATTCAATTTTAAACAACTTTATTTATAATAATTTTTCATGTAAAATTGAAAATAAACGCGATAGTGCAATCATAACATTTTACTCCCCCTTCTTTTCGGGTATAACTCGAAAAATATCGGTCCGACGAAAAAATTGATAAGAACCAAAATTGTAGAAAATTTACTTTTAAACAACTTTGTTTATAATAATTTTTCATTTAAAATTGAAAATAAATAACCTTTTAATTAAACAACAATTCGCCCCCTCTTTTGGGGTATAAACCGGAAAATATCGATCCTAGGAAAAAATTAATAAGAATCAAAATCGTAGGAAATTAAATTCCAAACAACTTTTATTATTACTATTTTTTTGTGTAAAACTGAAAATAAACGAGTTATTCAATAATCAAAAATTAACCCTTAAAATCAAGATGGCGGACAACGAAACACACCGAATACCACGCAAAACCAAATTAAGACTGCCAGTGACCCCCCCCCCCCCCCCCAATGAATTTCGAAGGAAAATTGCTACTTAAAATTTTTCCGGGTTTGCCCCTTAATTCACACAAATTTCGGGGAAAACAAAACACATTGTAACAGATAGTAAATATGCTCAATTCTCGCTTATAGAGGTATAGGGAACGTGTCAGTCTCAGTTATAGAGGTTCAGGTATGAAAAACGACTCTGTCATATAGAGGTTTCCATTTCTCCCTTATAGAGGCTTTCCAGGCCTAAAATAACGGGACCTGGTAATTGCTCTCACCTGTAGGGTTTTTCCGCTTATCCAGTTCTCGCTCACCCAGGTTTGACTGTATAATAAATCATAACAGGCAGTTCGAAGAACAGAAAGTTTTCTATACGTTCGATAATATTTATTAATTTGTGAAAAAAGAAGAAAAAAATACATATCGCTTATTACGTAAAATACGAGTATATAATTTATCTCCACTTTTCATTTCTCTCTGTCTTTTATTGTGTTTGTTTAATAAATAATAATTTACTTGGTAAGTCTAGAGAATGGGACGCGTAGCGGGCTGGAAGAGGGTAAAGTTCGCTTAAACTTAATTACTAAATTATATTTCTACTTCTATAATTTATCGAGTTTATGTATAATTTGATAATTGTTCATTGAAACTCGCGTATTATCCTATCATTGTACACCCTAGTGTCATGTTAAAATTCTATGGTCACGATAACGAGTGATTCGCGTTCATTTTCTGTATAAAAAAAGAACAAATAGTACATAGCCATAATAACACATCGTACCTCGATGAATAAAAATCGTCAAGGAGAGTTTCAAGTGAAATAATGCGATTTGAAGAGAATCCTAAAAAATGGAAAATCTCGATTTAAGTAAAACGTCACTTAAGTCGCTAAATGCCTTTTAGAAGAAAACAAATCATTTTTTTTTAAATCTTGTATTGATGATATTGCTCGTGTTTTTAAGAGTCGGTGGAAGTTAGAGCCAAATCGTGGCGATTGAAAAATTGTTGCAAAACGCTATTCGCTTTGTTGGTAAAAAAAGAGAAAATTATTGTTCTCGATTTATTTGCACGTGTATTCTTCGGTGCGCTCGGTGCAAGTGTCGCAGTGTACGCGACAACACCAGTGAAATTTGCATCTGCATTGCCACGTTCTTGTAAATTGATGAGTGTTATAGCCTCGTCCACAGCACATAAGGTCACAGCCGTCCGTACCTGAATTAAGGGTGGAAACTGTTTTTTTCTTTCTTTGAATAAATCATCGTAAATTGTGAAATAAAAATGTCCCGGTCGATTGGAACGGATTGTAATTTTGTATAGGAAAATTGTGAAATTCAATACCGACCTTTACTCGTCCGATTGCAAGAACGACCCTGTGTGCCGAGGCTTCCCTGTGCAAGATCGGGCTCGCAATAATTCGGCGACGCCTCGAGAAATACCAGCTCGCTTCTTTTTGGAATTCTCTTTTGGCTCATTCCCGGACCTCCGCTCACCTTCGTTCTCTTCAAAACGAGATGAGGCCTTCGTGGTTTGCCGGCTTTTTTCAGTGGTCTACGATCGTTTCGCGAACTCGCGAAATCGATCGGTTTACCCTGGGACTTTGCGTCGTTGCCGAGAATCGGCATGATCTCCATCGATGACGAATGCGTCAGGTAGTCCGAGGCCTGTTTGATAAATTAATGAATAATTATATTGTTTATTTTTTGTTTTAATGTAATTTTTAATTCTCTATTTATTTTCACTTTTAATTTCATTTTTAATTCTAATTTTGTTGTTAGTTCTAATTTTATTTTTAATTATGATTTTGTTGTTAGTTGTAATTTTATTTTTAATTCTAATTTCATTTTTAATTCTAATTTTATTTTCACTTTCAATTTCATTTTTAATTCTAATTTCATTTTTAATTCTAATTTTGTTGTTAGTTCTAATTTTATTTTGAATTTTAAATTTACTTTCAATTTTAATTTTATTTTTAATTCTAATTTTATTTTCAACTCTAATTTTATTTTTAATTCTAATTTCATTATTAATTCTCATTTTGTTAATAGTTCTAATTTCATTTTAAATTCTAATTTCATTTTTAATTCTAATTTCTTTTTTAATTCTAATTTTTATTTTCAATTTGAATTTGATTTCTAATTCAACATTAAAAAAAAAAGGGAAAATACCTGAATCGTAGGTGGCGGTGGTGGCGTTATCGCCATAACCGGTCGCGCCCGATAATATTTCTTCATAAGAGCGTCACCGATTTGCCGAAAGCTGGGTAAAGTTCGCCAGCAAGTTCTCACGGTACAGGAACCGGAAACCCCGTGGCACTTACACTCGGTCTGTAACAGGGCCTTAACTATCTGAAACAAATAACAACCGGACGATGAAAGAAAAAATTAAAAACATCCCGTCGCCATGACTCGTCGCGCGTTCACCTACGCTTCTGCGACCAGTACGCATGAATCATATATACCTTACATATTTAATATATATTATAATATACCGTTGCCGCATTGGATGAGAAACGAAGAGAGAGAGAGAGAGAGAGAGAGAGAGAGAGAGAGAGAGAGAGAAGAAGAGTAAAGAAAAAAAAAACAAAAAAAAAAATTTCCACGAGAGAGACTCGATCGTACATACCCGCCTTATGTAAATCTTCGCTCGGACGACGGGAGAGTTACTCTCGAGTTCTCGTAAATCGTGACTCGTCGGTGCAAACCCAAGAAGAAAGAGAAAGAGAAAGAAAGAAAAAGGAAAAATAAACGAGAATAAACGAGAATTACTACGCCGTACGAGAACGAGGTTGCACCGGGCCCTCTCGACGATCTTTCTTTCAAAGCCTTCTCGCAAATTTTCGGTCACCGAAAAAGCCACAATACCGACAATGGCGAGTTCGTCAATTATGTATCGGTCGAATATTCACGCCAGGTCAATCGATTCTTAAAGGTAGATTAGTAATAAGGACGTTCGTCAATGGTGGCCTTGCTTTGTTACGGTCTCGCTCGACCGCACGACGATCGGTTTCGAGAAATCGTGATTTATTATATCGATTGTCCACGTCGGATAATAGGCTGGACGAAAATCGTTTCATTCAATTTGTTGCACGTAGAGTAAGTCCCGTTATTAGGGTTCTCCTTGACCCTTTTTGGCAATAAAATTCGAACTACACGAGATCCAACAGGTTTTATATTCGGTCGTGTCATTCGTGTCCTTCCTTTGTTACGTTCTCACTCGATCGCACGATGATCGGTATCGAGAAATTGTGATTTGTTATATCGATCGTCCACGTTGGATAATTTGCTGGATGAAAATCGTTTTATTTGATTTGTTATACGCAGGGTAAGTCCAGTTATTATGGACCTTCTTGAGTTTTTTTGGTAATCAAATTTGAACTATACGAGATTCAGCCGATTTTTTTAGCCACGTCACTCGTTGAACTTTTTGGTAAATGGTAATTAAAAGCTTGATGCGATATAATTTTAAATAATAACTGAAAATAAATATGAAGAATCGCTGAATTTTGAATATATTTAGCAATTTATTGTGGAGGTGAGGGGTAAGTTTGCCAAAATTTGGTAGGTTTGTTTTACTGTAATGTTTATTAGTTTCGGAGAAATAGTTGGGGGACATATTTTCTACCTGGGTCATAATACCCCGGCTTATTCTATAAATGTCATATACACGGTTTGTATTCGTTCGAAAGTCTCTTTCGGGTCGTTTACGCCGAGCGAACAGGCTTTGAGTACTTTCCATTCCAACAAAAGAGGACTCACCCAAATTCGCCGAACGTACCTGCTACTCCCCTGTTCCTTGAACTAATTAGTCCATTGAAATGTTACAAAAATAAGGCCTAACCCTGCATTTATCAAAGTCAGCATTTTTTTTTTGATGCATAGGGGATGGTATAGGAAGCTTAAGTCCAAGTTTGTGGGGTTGTAACCCTTGAGGAAAACCCGCCATCTTGAAAAAGGGTTAAAACAATTGTTGCGTTATAACAATGAAACTATCCACCGCGCAAGAAAATTATATCGTCGTTTTTTGTAGAAAATTAAATTCTCTACAAATTCACTCTTTTGACTTTTTACCATAAAATCGAAAATAGCAAAGTTATTAACAATAAATAACAACAAATGGAAAAACATCGTTTTTTTGAGTCGCTGTAACTTTTTATTTTTTCATTTTTCAGAAAAATTTATTCTTAGAAATTTTTTGGCGCTCCTTGAGACGAACAAATTTCACCCCTTATTTTTTAAATTTCGTTTATTTTAAAGGATTTTACAGCCATTCAAAGGGAAAAATGTGCGTTTTTGTAGGAAATTAAATTCTCTACAAATTTGTTTTTTAACTTTTTGTCGCACAATCAAAAATATCAAAGTTATTAACAAACAACGACAAAAAATGAAGGAGTAATTTCCTTTAAGTCGCTCTAACTTTTTTCTTTTCATTTTGCAGAAAAATATATTCAATGCATTTCGATAGAACACCTTCTGACGAATAAGTTTCAATATAAATGTGTCAACTTTTGTTTATTTATAATTATTTTTCTGTAAAATGAAAAGAAAAAAAGTTAGAACGACTTAAAGGAAATTACTCCTTCATTTTTTGTCGTTGTTTGTTAATAACTTTGATATTTTTGATTTTACGACAAAAAGTTAATAGAATAAATTTGTAGAGAATTTAATTTCCTACAAAAAATAACTAAATTATTTTCTTGCGCGGTGGATAGTTTCATAGTTATTTTGCAAAAACTATTTCACCCCTTTTTCCAAGATGGCGGATTTTCCTCAAGGGTTACAACCCCACAAACTTGGACTTAAGCTTTTCATACCTCCCCCTATGCACCAGAAAAAAAAATTGCTGACTTTGATAAATGCAGGGTCAATGTAACATTTCAATGGACTAAATTGCATCCATCCCGAATCGATTTGATGTCAGGCATTGACTTTTTGTAATTAAGTTTTAGTTAAATTTTCAAGATGGATGCCTATTTTATCCGTCGATATAAATCGATAATAAATCGGTTAGCGATCGCTCTTTACGAACTTCTTGTTACCGATCTTCGTTATTTTTTATGTTCCCTGTATCGTTTTTTTTAAATCGAATTATTGAGATCGAACGCCGAATCGATCTCATAATAAACAAATCTACCGGTTGCCGATTTTATTATTTTATCCTCCAATAATAAATCGGTTTTCGATCAACGTTGACGAACGTCACGTTACCGATCTTCCTCATTTTTTATTTTCCCTGTATCGTTTTTTAAAATCGAATTATTGAGATCGAACGCCGAATCGATTTCACAATAAACAAATCTACCGGTTGCCGATTTTATTATTTTATCCTCCAATAATAAATCGGTTAACGATCAACGTTGACGAACGTCTCGTTACCGATCTTCCTCATTTTTTATTTTCCCTGTATCGTTTTTTAAAATCGAATTATTGAGATCGAACGCCGAATCGATTTCACAATAAACAAATCTTCCGGTTGCCGATTTTATTATTTTATCCTCCAATAATAAATCGGTTAACGATCAACGTTGACGAACGTCTCGTTACCGATCTTCCTCATTTTTCATTTTCCCTGTATCGTTTTTTTTTAATCTAATTATTGAGATCGAACGCCGAATCGATCTCACAATAAACAAATCTACCGGTTGTCGATTTTATTATTTTATCCTCCAATAATAAATCGGTTATCGATCAACGTTGACGAACGTCTCGTTACCGATCTTCCTCATTTTTTATTTTCCCTGTACCGTCTTTTTTTTAACTCAAACGATTGCGATCAAAGCCGAATCTAAACAAATCTTCCGATTGCCGATTTCTACGTACGAGAATATTTATAATAGAATATAGTACTCGATACGATAGTAACGTGCGGAGGTCGATATACGATCGAGCATTTCGCATTAATCGTCGAACCTATACTTTACGTGTACCGAGCTATCGGCACGCTCTCGCACCCGTATTTACAAGCGGTACAAGCTTGTAACCGATCTCGATAGAGAGATAGATATCCACGACCACGTGGGCTTTCGACTCTCGACGGAACGTATGATACGTCTGTATACTCGCACACAGCCCTATCCCGTTACCTGTTATTATCCCGACGTCGCAAAGCGGGATCGATTTACGGCATAATTCGAGGAAATCGGCACGAGCGTAACGAAACGTTATTAATGCTTCGTAGAGACGCGATTCGCCGAGCGTATTATATCGCGGTCGAGTAAAATTGTAAAAACCAAACGCAGGTTACACGAAAAAGGTACGACCGCTTTATAAATGGCGCAAATTCTCCGAGTTTCCCTCGTTATTGAAAGTCCGGTATAACGGCGCTCGATCGGCGTTTTGATTAATTTGTTTAGACTTGTTCGACGACCGGTTGGATTAATTGAGTTAGCCTCGCGTTGACAGCCGAACGATATTTAATTAAGCATTTACACGCGGCTTTGCTTTAACCGATCTCCGGGTTTAACGTTATAACCGATTTACGTTCTACGTGCCGATTTTCGTTTATTGAGCTATAACGCTGTTACGAAATTTATATAGATATATAAATATAGATATACAAGTTACATTATAACAGCGTTTATAAAAATTTTCTCACCTTTCTGCCGGCCTTGTTGTTGTGAAGATTCATGAGACTCCTCGCATCACCCTCGACCTCCCTCGCGTCCAGAAACCTACGCGCGAATCTGTCCATTCGTCAATTCGCAATAATTAATACAATGCATATCGTATGTTACGTACGATCCTTTCTTTATCATCGTTAAAATTCTCCAATTAATTTTAATTTTTGCCGCTAAGTGACGTTTTTATCGCCCTCGTGAGTTAAATTATTCGTACCTCATCCCGTAAGTGACGTCCGCGCTGCAGCCACCCCACTCCCACCCGTTCGGTGGTAACTCCTTTCTCGTTCTAAAAAAGAGAAAAAAAGACAAATTTTTTACGTTTTTTGTCTTGCATTTTTGTAATTAAAAATTTGTAGAGACGAAGATTTTTAATTTACCGTATGGCTGGTTCACAGCCGCAAGCTGTGATGTTACCCCTGCTGCAAGCTGCGGTCACCGCGTACGTAACGCCCGCCGAGCTTATCGCGTACGTGAAAGCTGCCTCTCTACTACCTGAAAATGAGAAAAGAAGAATTTTTATCAATCCTTGTTATCGATAAATTTCTCACTTATCGCGCTAATAGGTAAATCAAAAAATCGATTAAAGAGCTTTTATAATCGGCAAATTGGAAAAACGATCGACGAGATTTTACAATCGGCAACAAAAATTGCATTTAATTCCTGAAAGAAAAAAAACAATCTTAAAACCACATTCTCCCCCTTTTGCGTGTCTCGAAGCGAGAAATGAGAGAAGAGAGAAGAGCTAACAATAAGTGCGAGGTTCGCGAAGAACCCGCACGGGTATAATGCCCACACTCGGTTTTCCTTTCGGCTGGCGGCGGTGAGCGCGCGGGTCGTTTCTGTCATATTAATTTACAGCCTGCTTTGCGATCTCTCTCTCTCCCTCTTACTCTCTTTCCTTCTCTATCTCTCACACGGTCCTGTCTTAAGCGTGAGCACAATTAATTACCCGCGGAGAGCTTTCAGCTCGTTTGCCGTGCGAGATGAGTTACCGTTGCGAATTTACTTTTTATCGTTTTCCTCTTCCCCCTCTTGCCCATTCCATTTCTTTGTCTCGAGTTCTTTCTCCTTTTTCGATCAACCCTCGTTCTCTCTCGGTCTCACTATTCCCTTCTCTCCCACGTGGGACTTTCACCCGATCGTCGAGAATCTTCAACATTAATATCGTGACACTCTGCGAGGCTTCTTGACATCAGAGTCCTCGAAAGTAGCGGAATTAATGATTTATTTACAATCCCTCGCGTTCGTGATAGCGACGTCGAGAGGACGAAGAATTTGCATCGATTTTCGTGCCGATCGGTGACGATCGGTATGAAAAATCGGTAGAGGAATCGAAGGAAAGGAAGAATGGACGATGACGGTGACCATGCGCATCGTGCTCACACGATTGTTATCAATTTACGTCTATATGTATATTAGTTCGACGTTTAACAGCGACAGGCGTTCCAAGCGCGATCGGTATTGCTTTATTTCGCGCTCGTCGTCGTTCTTCCGCGATCGAGAAGCGAATCACGAATCAAACGTATACTTTCTACGAGGATTTAGCGAAACGTTCAGTTTCACCGTGCGTACGAACGATACTGCTGCGATCTAGCGAGAGAGATCGGTATCGCGAAGATCGATCGACTGATTTATAAGACAACTGGAGATACGTATCTCTCGCTTCTTCCCACCGTCTGTTTTGAAATCTTGCCGATTTACGTAGCACGCGACATTCTACTGTTTGCATCGGCTTTGTCAAAATGGCGGATGAATAAAAATCGGCCGATTTTTTCTTTTTTGTAACTTTTTGTCCCAGCTGTCTCGCGTCTCGGTTTTTAATTGACGCGCAAGGTGAGTTTCGCCAAATACGAACCTCTTTCCATTTTAGGCTCGCGAGAACGTTACTCTGATATTTTACCCTCGGGGCGATCGGCAACGAGATCGGTTTTATGCTACAACGCCTGCGATTTCGCGAATTCCGCTAAAACATGACGATCTATATTTTCTCATCGCGTTGATATCTTCGATATATTTATGATATTATCTTCAACAGATTTATCAATATATTAGAAATCGTTATTGAATTACATTAATGATTAAAATATTACCAAGGTCGATTGTACAATTAGAAAAAAGAAAAAATTTCTTTTCAACGAATTTCGATTGGAAAAAAAAACGTAAATTAAAGTTAACGACGCCGTCGTCATCATTCTTTCCTCGGACATGAGTGGTGTACGAGGCTAAAAGTACGTGTCAGAAACGAGGAAGAAAAGGAAGGAGAAAAATTTCTTGGTCGTTAATCAAGTCGTCTCGCTAATTGGCACAGCCCGGCATTGATTCGTTACGATCCGTATTATATCGTTGATTTTTTACGACGATAAAAAGCACTTGGCGAAGCGCATCGACGCGCGTTTTCACTTCGACGAAGAAGCACGTCGGGTTGAGACGTTCGAATATTGCGCGTTCTGTACTGACCACGCACGGTTGTGCAACCAGAAATACGATCCTCCGCTACGATTCTCGTCGACGTCTTTTATCCGCGCGCTCGCCTCCGCGACGGCGAGTTATACTTTCTCGGGGCGATATACGATAAAGAAAGAAAAAGGAACAAAGAACATTTTTTTTTTTTTTTTTTTTTTTATAATAAAACAGGTACTCACCCCCGCGGAAAGGTGACGAGACGTGCGAGCGTACGAGAGTGGAATTATGAAAATTAAATTAAAAAAAGAACCCGAGGGTCAGCACGGCCGCAAAAGCCGGAAGACTAACACAGTGAGAGAGTTGTTTCATCGTTTTGTTTCTTTCTGTCATTCTCATGGGCTTTCTTTTTATTTCTTCCTTTCCCCTCGACGATTATAGCCCTTCGTATCCGTTTCGCGTGAATCTCAAGTGACTTCGCTTCGTACGGAAGTCACTTAACTTAATTCCGAGAGTCGAGGAGAGTTGTTTTTGTTCTTTTTTTTGTTTTGTTTTAATACGATGTGTAAAGCTTATTATGCGATCTTTTTATACGAATATATTTATATAAATATAAATTCGTCCTATATAAATATAAAAAATTATTTATTTAGATAAATACAAATTTTTTTAAATATAAATATAAAAAATTATTTATGTAGATAAATATAAATTTTTCTTATATAAATTTATATTTATATATAAATTTTTTCTATCTAAATATAAAAATTAATTTATAAATATAAATATAAATTCGTCCTATATAAATATAAAAAATTATTTATTTAGATAAATATCAATTTTTTAAAATATAAATATAAAAAATTATTTATGTAGATAAATATAAATTTTTTAAATATAAATATAAAAAATTATTTATTTAGATAAATATAAATTTTTTAAATATAAATATAAAAAATTATTTATTTATATAAATATAAATTTTTCTTACAGAAATATGAAAAATTATTTATTTATATAAATATAAGTTTTTCTTATATAAATATAAAAAATTATTTATTTATATAAATATAAATTTTTCTTATATAACTATCAAAAATTATTTATTTATATAAATATAAATTTTTCTTACAGAAATATGAAAAATTATTTATTTATATAAATATAAGTTTTTCTTATACATAAATATAAAAAATTATTTATTCATATAAATATAAATTTGTTCTATCTAAACATAAAAATTAATTTATAAATATAAATATTAATTCGTCCTATATAAATATAAAAGAGGGTAAATCGTTTTTGGATTGGCTACATTATCGTGGACAAAATCGAGGAAAAAGAGTGTTCGAATCGTATCAAGACGAGGAGAGACGATCGGCAAACGTTTACGACTCGGTTGAGAAAAAATTAAGTGCATTAGGCGATCGTGGGCAGCTCAACGATGCGAATTCTCGTGGACTATATAGCCAAGTCTCGCTGCCGTGCAGAGAGATTATACGTTTTACAGTCGGAAAAATAATATATATTTCTTGCGAGAAATTCACCCTCCGGATTTTCATCTCGTCGCGAGGCTCGTTTCCGTCATTCCTTTCTTTTTTTTTGCTCGTTTTTCTTTCCTTTATCTCATTCTCAAATTATTACTCTCGTATCTGATTGCGATATACGAGCTAGTTTTCCTATGAGAAATGAATTTATGATAAATTCAAGGTAGATGGGCAACTATTAAACGACAACAGGTGGACGATAATTTCTCGGGAAGGCCACACACGGGAGGACTTTTATTGGAAATATTAGCGAAAGGGAGGGCCATTAAGACCACTCGAGTGAAAGAGGAAGAGAGAGAGAGAGAGAGAGAGAGAGAGGGAGAGAAAGAGGGAGAAACCGTATTTTGGTCGTAACATTTCCGTTTTTTTCTTCTCGTTCTGCTTCTTCTTCTTCTTCTTCATCTTCTTCTTGTTCTTTTATGAACAACCAAATATTTCTATTTATTAATCCACGCGACGACCTCGAGCTCATATCCACACTTATTGCGTCACCACAATTTACACCGCGAAGATTCTTATCGGATAAAAATTCTTGATACAAATGCACTCGCGGATGTCGCGGAAATTCGATCTGTTTACCTAGGATCGCGTCATATCTCGCGTGCGGTCTTCCACGAGCCGATAATTACGTCGTGAAATATTGATTTAATTAAATCGCGAAATGAGAAAAAAAATCGAATCGAGATCGGTACGAAGTCGAAAGAATATATCGATATGTGATATACGTCATGATCGAATAATCATAAAAAAAATGCAAGATCGAGAGAGCACGTAAGTACAGGAATACATGTACGTATATGCGAGTTTCGTTCTCGTGATAAATTTAAGCCCGGTAAGATCGAGGTGTGAGTAACGAGCGGCAATAACCACGGCAATAATTAAGTGTCCCCCGTGTGGGACCATTTGTCCGAACGCCATTAACCGCGAGAGCGCGGCGCAAAGCTTCGATGTTTTTCATATATAGGGTGAATTTCATAAAGTGTCACAGGCTTTATTTTAAGATAGATGGGATCATTACAAACAAAAGTTGCAAATATACATTAGGGATATTTTGAATAGTTTACGAGATATAAATGTTTTAACTTGGTCCAATCAGAACGCGCCGAGAAGGGTTAGAGCCGCCCACTCTCGCCGTAGTCGTAGAGATAGCACAGTGTAAGGCGTTACATTTGGGGAAAATTCAGAGCAGTGAATTTTATTTATTATGTTATTACTCAATCATTTTTATTTCTCGGGCATTGACTGTTCTGAATTTTGCCGAGTGCATAGTGAAGCGTTGGAGCTGCCCACTCCCTGCCCTAGCAGCCAATGTCTGAGAAATAAAAATAACTGCGTAATAATATAATAAATAAAATTAACTGCTCTGAATTTTGCAACCCCAAATGTAACGCTCTACACTGTGCCATCTCTACGGCTAGGGCGGCAGTGGGCGGCTCCTATGCTTCTCGGGGAATTCTGATTGGTCCAACTTAAAAAATTGATATCTCGTAAACTATTAAAAATATCCCTAATGTATATTTGCAACTTTTGTTTGTAATGATCCCATCTACCTTAGAATAAAGCCTGTTATACCTTAAGAAATTCACCCTGTATACATGCAAAACATGGAAGCTTGGAGCTATGTATATATACTTGCACATAGTATAAATATATAGGTATATAGGTATGAGGAAAAAATATGTATCGAGACGGTTGTCCAAGGCGTAGGAAGAAAGGGATTCTCTCGTTTATGTCGCGATATAATCACTCTCCTTTTTTATTTTCTCTCGTTGTCTCTTTTCTTTTTCCAATATAAATAAATAAATAAATCAATACATACATCTTTGTACAGAGCGTATTCGTATAGCATAATCGCTACGATTAATTGGTACGATTACTTTTCCACGTGACGAGAATTAAGATCAGATCTCATGATAACATCACTCTCTATGTCTCTCTCTTTCTCTACATACAAAAATTTCTCTCGATCCTCGTTGAATTCCGTTCGATTATTCGCTTGGGAAAGAATTTTCGATTTTTTTCCTCTTCGCTTTCATCTTCTTCTTCTTCTTCTTCTTCTTCTTCTTTTCGGATTTCTCGCACTTTCGTGACGATAAGGTCGAATTTCTGTAGGGAGTCTGAAAAGCGCGTGGCGTGGCATATAAATTGAAACACGAGTTGAGACATTGTTCGCGTCTAGATACGCGATGTCCAGAACAAGAAAAGCAAAAATAAAACAAACAGTGAGAAATGAAATTCGGGGTTATCGGGACAAACGAGCTGGTGCCTTTTGGCCCCGTGTTTTGCTTCGCGCGCGACCAAACTCGAAATAAAAGAATAATTTCTTCGGCAACGAGCGACGATGTACGACAAGATCTTTATTTCGTTCTTCTCCATGCGACGCCCAAAAGAAAAAGAAAAGAACAAAAATTTTATCCCTTTAACGAATCGCATAGGCGCTCGTGCGCGCGTGCGCGCGAGGTCAGAGGCGAATGCGTAAAGCTTGTCAAAGCCGGGAGCTTTCGTCGATCGTTTCTCCAGCCTGACGAGAAACCCTTTGTATTTCGCGATAAATTATCATTAGACAAAAGTTTCGTTTCCACTCGTCCTTTTGTTTTCTTTCCCTTTCATTCACGAAGCCTTCCTTCCACCGTATTTAACAAACGTTTTTATACCTTCGAGATTTTACGCGTATCCTCAATTTATTTTTTGTCGAGTCCGCTGATTTATCGCCGATCTTGTTGTGCGAAATGAGCTACAGCCCCTCGCCAGTCTATACGGTGTAATAATTTTATAAATATGGCGGTATAAAAGCTCGTGTTAGTCGAGACGGAGGCGGGTTACGTTATGACGATGTTGAACGACCAGGATGAGAACGAATGTCCGCAATATACATATTTACATACATACACACATATGTATATCTATATACGACGATATATACACGTGAGAATGATAATACTCGGCAATATATATAGTAATATAAAATATATATTATATATATTATATATATTATATATTATTTAATAATATTATAATATTATCTAATTTTATCATTATTATTTTATTATTATATATATAATAATATAATATAATATAATATAATATAATATAATATAATATAATATAATATAATATAATATAATATAATATAATATAATATAATATAATATAATATAATATAATATAATATAATATAATATAATATAATATAATATAATATAATATAATATAATATAATATAATATAATATAATATAATATAATATAATATAAAATTATAATATTATTATTATTATTATTATAGTATTATTATTATTATATTATATTATATTCCATTATATTATTATATTAATATAATATATTATATATTATATTATATATTATATTATATTATATTATATTATATTATATTATATTATATTATATTATATATTAATATATATAATATATAATATATATATCGATATAGGTCGTCGTATATATATCTGTATATACGATGATATATGTATATATATATTGGCAAGTATTACTTTTCTCGTGTGGCTGCCGTTTATACACGAACAGAGTTGCATAGCTCGTAAGAAACCCGGCTCATCAACGATGCCTCGGGGTCCACGTTCACTTCTCGAACTCCTTAACGAGAGATGGCCATGTATCTGTATAGTTATATACGAGAGGGAGTGTCGGCAGACAGAAGAAGCGCAAATGTGTGGCGAGAGAGAGAGAGAGAGAGAGAGAGAAGGAAATAGAGACGAGAGAGGGGAAGGAAGGGGCAATGCAGTAATTAATAACCCTTAGGCAGCGGTAAATCAAATTAAATGACAGTTCGGTAGCTAAGGCGGCGCTCCTAGCGTCGAGACTACTCCTCGAACGAAAACTTTCGAGAGATTTAATAACTTAAATTTCCAGCCGGTTATTATATTCGGTTCAAATCGAAATTTAATTAAGCTCGATTAATTAAATCGTTTTCATCCACGGACGCGCGACGAAAGTTCGCGCTCGATCGAGATCAACTTTATATTTACGAAATTATAGTTTCCGCTGATTTATTTCATTAATTAACGAGCGTGTGTTAAATCAATTTATGAATTTATTTTCGAATGGAAATGCCACATTGAAAAAATAAAAAATAAAAAAAAAAACAAATTGCGCGATATTCTTTTCATTATTCATCGCGTGTCGTTCACTCCCCCTTTGTAATTGTCCGGAGCAGCGCGTATATAGTTCCATTGTCGTGGGTGTGAGCGTTTTGTACGTGTCCATCGAACACAAACGAGAGGAAGAGAGAGTATGGTCCATTCAGGTCTCACGACAGATAAGTCGCTGGGGCATGACACGCGAAGAGAAAACGCACAAAATGACATCTATA